>CAMOHE010047643.1:0-59485 GCA_946598075.1 Artocarpus hirsutus
GGAGACCTTCATTACCTACAAGTGTTGCCATGTTGATGCCCCTGCCAACGGACATCACTGAATATTATTGCATGTGTTGGCTTTCTCTCTTTCTAATGGGGTACTAAGATGTTTCGGATCCCACTGGGTTAACTTGTGTGTGTTTGTGTTGGTGTTTTTGCCTAGCTTGTGTGAACTTCTTAGTGCTACTTTACTATATGATGTTGTCGATGAAATAATTAGGGCGTTCAAGTTGCTTTTTAGAGTCTATGACTTTTGGTAATTTAATGCCCGAAATTAGTACGATCGAGTTATATTAAGCCGGTTCCTACGACTCGGACTAGTTCATTTTTAATGCATTTGGCTTCTTTTAACATGTCCTTATCATATTTGCCCAAATGCACCTTACTTTTGTCTCTGTTTTTGTTTTTGTTTTTTGTTTTTTGTTTTTTGTTTTTTTTTCGTAAAGAATAATTGATTCCATTACTTGTTAAAAGGGTGTCTATTGACCTCTCCAAACAGCTTAGAGCGTGTTTAGTAAATTACAGTTTAGACTAATTTTTTAGTTATAAATAGTTAGTTTTTACATATTATAGTAACAATAAAAAATTATTAATGTAAAATTTTTTTATGTTATAATAAAAAAAGTTTTAAAAAGTTTTAACCACGTTGTTAAATATCTTATTATTTTTTCTTTAAAATTTATTCCTTTTTCTGTTTTTTTCTTCTTCTTTACCGCATATAAAAGCAAGCGGCGTGAAATCACTCAAAATGTTTGGACCCTTGTGGTACCCATAGATGTACAATTGCTGTTGGTCCCATTCCCAAAAGGGGATGTGTATGTTTGATATTATTCGGCTGGTCTATACCTACATAATATGTAGAAAAGTAAAAAAATTCAAATAATATGTAGAAATAAAAAAATCTAACATGATAGCCATTTAAAATAACATTCACATTCAATGTAACATAATAATAATTGAATATAATATTGATTAAATAAACATTAATTAAGTTAAGTCTCTTTAAACATCAATATCATATTTAATACATCGCTCCAACATCCATATCATATTTGTCATATTATATTTTTTTTATTTATATATATATATATATATATATATATATATACGTGTTCTTTTGAAGACACAAATTATGTGCTTGGTGGTTAATTATTGTGCGTAGACTATCTATCCAATGTACCTAGACTATTGTGTGCCAGCTATCAAAGTGGGTTTGTAGTCGTTATGTCTTAATCAACATTAAAAGTTGGTAATTCAATAGGTCGAAACCAAAAATCAACTAGAAATTTCTACTAAAAGTCGACTAAATCTGGACAATTCAACTAATAAATGGCATTTCAATTATATATAGAACTAAATATGTTACGTCAATATTTTATCAATAAAATTACTATAACCTTAATTCTTATTATGAAAGTTAACACTTTTTTCTTAAAATAGAATTACATCATAATCCAATCAAAATTCCTCTGGTATTTGTCATTTAAAATGAAAAACGAAAAACATTACGACTTGGGTAAGTCACATGTGAGATGAGGATGATGTACCTCTCATATATATATAGATGAAACATTAGACGATATATAATAGGTGCTCACTTTAGTGACAAAACATTAGACAACATTGGAGCTGCTCTAAATACTAACCTTGAGGATTCTAGCTTAAATATTAAATAATTAAGCGACGTATGCTACTGAATCTCGAACACGAGAGATACTCATTCACAACATGGTTTTCGTCAGTAATAATCTTTCACCATAGAATTTTAACGAGAAACGTGATATCGATGAAGAAATCATTAAGACAAATACCAGGGATATTTGGTGACAACTACTTTTGGGTTTTGAACTACAACACTGCATCGTCACCAAAAAAAAAAAAAAAAAAAAAAAAAAAAAAAAAAAAAAAAAAAAAAAAAAAAAAAAAAAAAAAAAAAAAAACCAACATTTTATAGACGTATATTTCAACAAAAAAATAAGGAATTTTTTCGATGAAAACCCTGATGAATAATGCACATTTTAAAACGGCTTAATCTGGTCAAAATTATTTTCTTTTGCGGATTTACGCTTTAAAAAAAACAGAGGGAAAAGCAGTCAAATAAATAATCGATTCCTTTTAAAGCTTGGTTTACAGCTGGAAACTGGTTTTGTTGGGTTTTACCTTTTTTCAAAGCTTCCACTCAAAAAAAAGTCCTCAACCTTCCATGTGTTTCATGATAGGCGTGCATGAACGACCGAAAATCTTCGGTACCACCAAAAACCTTGCCCCACCAGTACCATTTTATCCTAATGCTTCTGAAAAGGATACGAAATTTTTGTATACAAAGCTTTTGTTTTTGCTAAATTATGTCATTCATTCACCACAAAACAAAGAGGGATCCCCAAAACTAAGGGGACCACGCTACAGGGAGAGATAAAGCTTACAAATAAACAAATAGGAAAAAAACATATGCAAGAAAATGTTTTTGTATATAAGAGGAGAGAGATATTAAAACAAAAAAGTGACTATCAACGAACCCTCAAAGCTAATAAGCTGTTTAGCATATTCTTACTTTTTAATTATTTTAATATTAAAAATTTATTTTTAAAAGTTTCAAGGTTTATAGGTGTTTGAAAAATATTGTTGGAATTGAAACTTTTTTAACTAAAAATTATAGTTTGTGGAGCTTTACACTGTATCTCAGTTTTTCTATTCTCCATAGTTTGAACAAAAAACTTTAGTTAAAACAAATTTTGCTAAACACCTTTTTAATACTTATGACATATTAAAAGTAAATATAGCATTTTAAATAGCATTATGCATTAAAACATAATATAAAATAACACATTAAATATGTTTTTTTTTTATATTTTTTAGTGGCTTAGCTAGTAAATTACTAATATCTTTAATCCTTCCTTAATTTGGATCTTTCTAGGATTGAATACAAACCGATGGACCTGGTAGGGCACGTTTTTAATCAAGGTTTTTGTGAAAATCATATTTGTGATACAAATTTGTTGGTTAAAAGACAAAATGCCACGTGTGGATTATTTTTTGGGTTCCCACAAAATAAAATTGCCTTTTCATTTTTAGCTATATTTTAAATAAATTCTTTTTCTTCTTATTGTTTTCACTACCTTATCTGAAGCAACCTCGAGGGTCTAAGTTATCAATGAAAAAAATTAGAAGAGAGATGTAAATACATTGTGAGGTATATGAGAAAATCATATGTCAATTTTAAAAAGTGTTTGACATATTAGTTTTAACTAAATTTTTAGTTAAACACTTTAACATGTAGAAGTTTTATACTAGTTGCGTTTTGTTTTACATGGTAATATATGAAAGATTTATAGGTTGTTTAGTAAATAAGTTGAAACTGAGAGTTAAATTTAAAAGTATTGTAGTAGATGAGAGTTTTACATAATAAAATACTTTTGCTTTACATTAAAACATTTTAAGGCTTATACTGTTTGAGTTGAAAGTAATGAATTAGATTAACTTTATCAAGCATCTTTTTTTATTGTTCTCAAATATAAACCAATTAGTTTAAACCAATGTCTCAAATACCCTATTAGTTAAAAAATTAACATCACTGTCAATGAATGGTGATTTATTGTAAATTTATAAATTCTGAGAAGAATTTACTAAACTTAAAAATTTAGAAAGCAAATTATAAATATGCCTAAAAACAGGGAACACCGACGTTGAAAGGACAGCAAAAAATGCCAAAGGAAAGACAAAGAAGACAAGGACAACCATGTTGGCAGTCGTCTGCACCACACTATTGGGTACTATAATCAGACGTGAAACGAATAAAAAATAAAAAATTCAAATTTTAATATATAACAAATTTAATATTAAAATAACATTACGTTAAAGAATACTTTTTATATTTAAATATTAAATTTGTCATTAATTGGTCAATTTAACATTGGAATTGGATTAAAGTTGTCTAATATACCTTATCTTGTCGTGAAGTGTTCCCCGCCCATCATCTTCTCCACCACAAAAGGTCATTAAAGATCCGGCAGAGTAACAGCACGCGAGAGTAGAGACGGATCACGTGGTGTCCTTTTGACGTATTAAGCCTTCAAGTCCATGACCTCACAGTTTTCCACATCACGTTGCAGGTCTCAACGACTCAATTATGACAGTAAATGTCGAAGGGGACCCCAAATTCCATGTATGATTAAAGATGTCAGTTCACAGCAGGCCAATGTCCTTGTCAAAAATGAAAAAGTGTTAAAAGGCTCGTTATTTATAAAATTATATTTTAAAAATCCTAATTAAACATGCAATGTTTTTTTTAAATTAAAATTTATTATTTTATTAGTATTAAAGTTATAACTTTATAGTATTAAATATGATTATTCTATCAAAATTCAAACAGATGGCAATGCCTTGTATAGTAGTTAATAAGATGTTTGAAACTCTAATTTCAACTTATCAATTATAACTGTAAATAGTGTAAAATTTTTAACAAATATAATAAAAAGTAAAAAATTACTACAATATAAAGTTTTCAGATACTACAGCTTTTAAACTTAAAATGTTGGTTATAACTAAAATTCTAAACGGCCTACCATTTGCAACCTGTTTGGTATTGTTTCAGATAATGCATGTTTTGAAACTATCAAATTTAATCAAAATCGCTTTTTTTTTTAATTTTTTTGTAGTATGATAGTTGAAAGATAGCTTTCTATTGATGGATTTTTTTTGGTTCCTATCAAAGATCCACCAGTGGTATACGTTTTTTAATCGTTAGATGAAGATATGGTCAAAATCTCTTTTTTCTATTGATTAATTGATTGAAAAATAGATACCTATCGACATATTAAATTTTTTGGTACCTAGAAAAGAAATCTCCTTTATTGTTTTTTCTTTTTTGGTTTTGTTGAGAATTACACGTTGTTGACTAATCATGTCATAATTGGATATACCGTTTCAAACTAATAATTCAGCTCAAATAATCATCCTCTATTGAAAGCAGTTTGTTACCAAAAAAAAAAATCAATAGGGAAAAAAAGAGGGTTCAATGGTGATCCCTTTTTAATTCCTTGCATAGCGATTAAGTTTAATCAGATATGATCAAACCGGCAACTGGTCCGAATATTTGTGTATTTAAAGCAGAAAAAGTTCTTTTTCTTGTCTTTCTTTTCTTTCTTTCTTTTTTTTTTTTTGTTTTAAAAATTTGTTCATAAATAAGTTGCTTAAATTTCATGAATAATGCTAATAAATTGGGAAAAAATTTTGAATAAAGCATATATAAGCGTCTAAACCAGATTTTAAGAGGGTATGTAAGATGCTTTAATAAAGCAGAGCTCCATAATTTGGAGCCGCCAAGAACCTTTTCTATTCCAAATTATCCGTTAAAGTGTAAAATGTTAAAGGGAGTGTTTGAGAAAGCAGTTAGAATTGAAAATATTAATTTAAAAATTATAATATACGAGAGTTTTGTATTATAGTAATTTTTTTTTTTGTTGTAGCTAATGAGAACTTTATACTATTTGTGTTGATTCCAACTAAGATGGTACACAAAGACAAAGTTTGATTAGCCTTGATGCTTGTAGCCAATTAAATGTAGTTTATCTATTAGTTATGTTGATTAATTCTTAATAGTTAATCTTATTTCTTCTACACTTTTTTTAACAAAATTATTTCTGACTTTTTTGCTGTTTTCTTATTTCTCTTACTTTGCTTACATACAATACAATTCAGATCAGAATACAACACAATGACACATCAAGAAAAATACTAAAAAAAAAAAAATAAAGAGGACAAAACAAAAATTTTTCCATTAGATAATATTAAGAGCCAACGTGCCAAAACGATATTCCTTCAGCTTTTGCTAGCTTTTGCTTTTGGCGTTGATAAATGTCCTTACAAAATTCTTACTCTATGCAGCACAAGATCAGCAATGCTATTTTCTTTTCATATAAATGAGAAATCAGCCTGGACGTGCATCCTTTATTCTTTTTGTTCTTTTCTTCGGAGAATTCCAGAAAACCAAAAAATGGGTCTTCATTCGGTGATAGCACTATTAGATTTGATTAAAATCACATAAAAAAATAAAAAAAAATTATATAGAACGAACAAGTTCCGGTACAACTTTGATGGTTGGAAAATAAAGCCTTATTAGTATTGCATTTTTTTTCGGTCATACCATAAAAATCTCTTTAA
Organism: Artocarpus hirsutus; assembly: GCA_946598075.1. Taxonomy (NCBI): domain Eukaryota; kingdom Viridiplantae; phylum Streptophyta; class Magnoliopsida; order Rosales; family Moraceae; genus Artocarpus; species Artocarpus hirsutus. The sequence continues at coordinate 6,162 of CAMOHE010047643.1, forward strand.
AAAAACCCTAAATTGTCATCTTCTTTAAACAGTAATATTTTTATGTTTTAACACCTTACCAAATTACTCTTGCTTTTGACAATTACATGTTTAGTCCCTCAATCTTGAGTATTGTGTCACTTGGGTACCCAATTTTTTTTTGGCAGATTACTTCCCAAAATTTTATGTAGACAACACATTTCAATGATATAATAACTCAATTTTTAAAAGAACTACTTACGTTAAATGTAAGAGTAATTAGTTATTCTAGTGGTCTCTAAACTTTTTATGAAGTGAGGATTTGCTTTATTATTGTTATTAAAACATCACTAAACTCATTATGATGCAAAATGACAAATTTAAAACGTAACAAATCGTCAAAAACAATTCTATAGCAATATACCCTAAACGTAAAACATTCTAGTTTTTTACCATAATGAAAATAATATTTTATACTTAACATAACTATTTTTGTAAAAATTTTAGCTACTATGAGGTTGAAGTGTGATTATTTTTGTGATATCTCAGCTGTCATTTATTAAATAGTTCATTGGTATTAGAAAATGGTTTGATTACAAATGTATACATCTTAATTTTACTTATTTTATAATTTATCTTTCTATTTTAAGAAACTACAAATGTGTCATTTAGATTGAAGGAAATTGTTTCGATTTCATCCCTCTGCCAATTATAAACTAGAAAAAGAGGCAAAATTTATTTTTTTTTTACATAAATGTCCTCTCATAAACTTATTAATAATACAATTAGAAATAAAAATTAAACATTTTTAATAAAAAAATTAGAAGTCTTCTTCCTCCTTTGGTTGCAACACTAAGGTAGGCTCTGGTAAGGCCGCAACATTGGAGAATGTCAACAGGGGAGGGTGCCAGTGTGGGGAGTATCGTTGGGGTAAGGAAGCAATGGCGAAGTTGGGATAGGTGTCATGATCTGCCACAGTCCGACCAGGAGGTGGCGATCTGGGGAGATCTCATGGTAGGGACATTGGCGCAACAATCTGCTGTGGTGGGCTTTGATAGCTAGCTAGGGTGCGATGGTGGACGAGAATGCTACGACGATCTGAGGTCGAGTTTTAATGGAGTTCTAATGGGGTGGGGGTCGACATGATGGGCTTAGGGTAGCTAGGATTAACCGATGAGGTGTAGGTGGTTGGGTTGGCAGGTGGATTAGGGTGGGAGGAGAGGCTGGGTGCCTAGACAGAGGGTGACGGGAGAAAAAAGAAAGGTAGAAAAAAGGTTGAAAAATATGAAAAGTACATGTTTTTGAACTTTTGAAAGCAAAAAATTAAAAAAAAAAAATAGAGTTCAATTACTCAAACACAACCTTTCACTAAAGGGTATTCTTGTCCTTTTAATTGCTCCAAGGTGAAACTAAAACAATTTCTTCAAATCTAAAGGATATTTTATAATTTCCTAAACTAGAAGGATAAATTATAAAATAAATAAAATTAGTTGGTATGCCTTTGTAATTGATTCTTAGAAAATAAATGTGCTCAAATGCAATTTTTTTTTAAAATGTATTTTCAATATGGCTGAATTTCATCTTGCCATACATTAAATATAGGACAATTTATATAAATGCCTCTTTTTAAACTCAATTTTTATTTATACCATAAAATATGAAAGGTTTTTATGCCAAACTAGGTACATATCCCACCAGGACATGTTACTTGTCCCACTAGGACATTTTTTCTCATCTCTCTCTATCTCTTCTTGATGCCATTGGCAGCTTGTGTTCGGCATCGACATGTGGCCAAAAAAAAATGAGAAAAAACTGTAAATAATAACAATGCGACAACACATTTTTTTTATCGCCGTATCTAAATTCAAGGAAGATTTGCAATGATTCGCAGCTTGCTCCACACGATGAAAACAGGAAAATCAATGAAGGAACAGGTGGATCTATGACGTCTGGTGTCCGACCTAGGAGTACTCCCTCAAGCCTCCATAGGACCTATCTTGTGGGCCCCCCAAACTTATGGCTCTTATTGGTAGACCATTCCCGTGCCGCCCACTCATCCGTACTGTCTCCTCTGGGGTCCTCTGGCCCCTCAGGGTTTTCTTTCGCATCCCTTAGATTCCAACCTCAAACCTCCCTTAAGAGGTTCTTATTTCCTTCTCGAGTAATTGAATAAGAACCTCTTAAGGGAGGTTTGAGGTTGGAACCCAAGGGACGCGAAAGAAAACCCTGAGGGGCCAGAGGGCCCTAGAGGGGACAATACGGATGAGTGGGCGGCACGGGGATGGTCTACTAATAAGAGTCATAAGTCCGGGGCCCCACAAGGTGGGTCCTATGGAGGCTTGAGGGAGTACGCTAGGGCCGGACGCCACACGACAAGGACAAATTGGTAAGGACAACACGATCATCCAAAATGGTTGTAACACCTACCATTTTCTTGTAGTGATTAATGCTAGACAATTAACGGTGTTATGTGATACTTTTCATGAAATAATGTTATAACCATTTATTTTAAGAATTATGACAGGTGATGGTCACGTGAAATTGATGTGCTTGAAATATTGATGTCATTAATAATGATAGACATAATAAATAATAATTAATGTTTTATTTGTATATTATAGAATGTGGTACTACATGTAACGCCCATTTTTACGGACGTCACAGATGTCGTTACATTCATTCATTTAACAATTAATTAAAGCAAAACTATTGTAAATTATAACATGTATTTGAAATCATAATTTGGAAAAGCATACCCAGGATCCGTACATATATATATATATATTTTACAATTCACGAGAAATTATAAATTACCTAATTATAACAATTTGCTTTTCCATAAACATCCTGTAAATAGTTTACTAATATTATTGAAAATTAAGTTAACCTTTGAAGACATTAATAAAATTCTTTGAATACAGTTTGGCAGGCCAAACTTTGGATTTCAGCAAGCCGAACTCGACCGGCAGGTCGAAGGTCAACCATCAACAGGTCGCCCGAGGCTTTGCAAAATGAAAATTTGAGAGCAATAAGTTTGGCAGTCTGACCAGTAATGGTCGGCAGGCCGAACTAAAAAAAAATATTTGAAATTAGTTTTTTTTTTTTTTTTTAAACAAGTTCCAAAAGTTCAAGGTGTGGAAACAATAAACAAACTCAGAGATAAAAACATAAAAATAAACATAGTTTCAAAATTTATAAAACTTATTTCTTTCTTTGCATCTTCCGTTTGCAATTTATTTTGCTTAGCTTACACGCCCATCTTGGTCCTCCACCTATTCCATGATTCTTTTACCTTTATCTACAACATGATATAAACTTGAATAAGCTAATGCTTAACTAGTACATTTGTAAATCTCACAACTTAAAACATTTCATGAACATCATCATCATCATCATAATAGTACACTAGGCACATTTTCATAGGAACATATCTTTCATCACATTGTCTATATTAAAACTTTATTCATTTTATCTTAAGAGCCCAAGTGTTGCACCATAACATCATCATAGGCGCGCCGCCATGAGAGGAGAGGGGTAGCTAATCCCAAACCAAACATGACATCATAACTTATCATATCATAACATAACATATCATTGGGTGTGCAACACTTATTTAGGTGATACATGTATACATACTTATACTTTCATGCTTTGAAAAACGTTATCATCAAAATATGCATAAACTTTCATATCTTAAACTTTCATAATAATACTTCATGAAAAATCATCATAAAACCATCATAGATATCATCATGAACATAATTTCAAACCTTTATAAAATATATCATGTTGTAGGTGAGAATGTACTTACCTCAAAAAGCTTACTTAACCTTACTTTTGTAGGTGACGACGCCGCGGTCTCGATGTGCTCACTTCATATTGTGTTCATGTCATACATTCATAAAATGGCAATTAACATTTAATTTCAATGAATAATCACCACAACTTATTATCCATTTCATAAAACATCATACATACATTCATCTCTTGAAACATGACAATTCATACTACATTTTTCATTAACCATAAAACATTAAAACAACACTTTCAGCACACTTATATTTATGACCTTCATAAATTTAAAAATTAATAACTTTACATTTACATATAATTTGAGTACCAAATTTGGCACGAATAAAGATAACACATAAACCTATCACCATGATTTTTCTTTAGTCATAAAAATTTCATTTAATATTTAAAATAAGTCATGTAGCATCCACTTTCAAAACTGCCAGCAATAACAAAACAGTGAACAGTCCACACTTGCATTCTCATAATAAATTATCTACATTCTAAAATAATTCCATAAAAATATTACATATAATAGACATATAAAATTACAACATATCCAAAAATTAGCTTCAAATAAATTCAACACAATTCAAATCATGCTTTAGAAGGCAGAGACCAAAAATAACATACTATGTGTAAGTAGTGAGTTCCATGCAATTATCATTTTTCAATAATTAAAATAAAATTATTATGACTCTAAAATTCATATGACCACAAATTAACATATAAATATGGTAGCACAAAAATTCTCATCACTATATAAAATCATTTAATTGTACAAAAACATCACATAACAAGAATCTAACAATTTTACAGTTAAAACAGCCACATAACCTAGGCTTAATAAAAATTCTATAACACATGAAATATTCATCATATTATCACCAAAATTTCCAGTCCAACATTCAACATCTACATGAACATATTTACCAAATTTTGTGCATAACAACATGCATTTGCATCAAAAACAACACCCATACATATGTGCAACACAATCGATCAGCAATAATTTACTATGAGTGACAGAGAGAAGAAAATCCATAACTTTTCATGGAAAAATCCAATTGAGGTGAAATTTTGAGGATTAACACATAATACACACATGTATAACATATTAAAAATTTAGCGCAAAACAAAATTCCTAGAAAGAGTTATAGCAGTCGAATTACAGAGAAGAAATACAATTTCATAAATACCGAAAAAATGAATTCGTACCTTAAAACAAATTCTTCCCAAGCTTCCTTGAATTTACCCCAATGAAATTTCAATATTTCTTTCAAATAATAGCAGGGAATTCGAGAGGAAGAAGAAGGAGAGAAACGTGATAAGAAGAGAGAGAATGCAAGAGAGAAAACATGAGAGAGAGACAACGAGAGCGAGAGCGTCTATGTGAAAATAAAAATGGCGTAAAAAGTGAGAGATATTTTAGAAATTTTCTGACTATGATTGGGCTAATTTGCGTGGAGAATTGGAAGCAATAAGGGAAGGTCATCAATTTTTTAACAATTACCATATTTTGCCTCTTTAAAAATGGGAAAACTTATCAATTAATTCAAATCAATCAAAAGTCAATTGCTTCTTTACCAAAATTAAAGAAACCATTCCAAAAAAAAATGTCAATTAATCAAATAAATCATCCAATCACATAATCAACCTCATCACAAATTTTGTGAAATTTCTGTTGACTATTCGTCAGCTGTCATCGGCCTACTGATGTCCCACTTCGGCCTGTCGATTTTTGAAGTCCAGCCTACCGATGATATACCATCGGCTTGCCGTTCTGAGGGGATCATTTCGGCCTGCCGAACTAAATGGTCTGGCTTGCCAATCTGCCCTAACATACTAAAAATCATCCAAAACATTAAATTATCATGAAATTATGATTAAACGTATAACATTAATAACATGAACACTTGAGCACATCAATTCCACGTGAGCGTCGCCTGTCATAATACTTAAAATAAAATGGTTAGCACCATTATATCATATACATAACACATATCATAAATATAACACTTAACGTCACTATTAACATGACATAATCCGTTACATAAAAATTTGGTGGGTGTTACAGAAAGGGTCCATGGGGTTGGAGGGTGGGGGCAGGCGATGTTGGGGGGGTAGGGAAGGGGGAGGGGGCTGGTGGTGGACGAAGGGGGCGGGGGGGAGGGAGAAATGGTAGAGGGGGGGCCGAAGGGGAGGAGGAAGAGGAGAGAGGGAGGACTTACCAGCGTGAGGCGACGGCGGTGGGTCAAACTTGCAACGGTAAGAGAGAGACCTTGAGAGAGAGAAAGCTTTTATAGAGAGAAAGAGTTTGATCAGGTTTCAAAATGGCCAAGGGGCATATGATTTTCAAAAATTATAAAGCCCTAATTGCACATTACACAATAGTTTTTGCAAGAAACCATCGTGTAATGTTCGACCTTACATGATGGTTTTTTAAAAAACCGTCGTGTAAAGTTTATTTTTCATGAGGGTTTCTATAGAAACTGTAGTGGAATATCCTTTTTCATGACGGTTTATTAAGAAAACCATCGTAAAAAAATGTTCAAAATTACCACTTACATATGTTTTCTCTTCTACCCAGTGTGGCCAGCCTGTGTGTTGAGCATCCAATGGCCCATAATGTTTACTTTTTCCTGTTTTCATCACAAATATAACTATAAATAGATATTCGAAACCTTTTAAAAAAATTGAAAAACTAAACAAAGAAAAATATATTAAATAAATTAACATTTTTTTCTCTTTTTCTCATTGGTTCCTCAATACATATCCATTCCATATTTTCACAAAGCAAGTGCGAAACATCATCCTCAAAATCATATATCTCTTCAACCGGTGGCAATTCCTTTGTGAATGAAGGGATGTCCATACAATCCTCGGTAACTTCTTCACCGTCGATAACTACTCTTGGTTTCATTGGGACAACTAGAGACAGTTCCATATCGTGGGGATCCGTAATATAAAAAACTTGGATTGCTTGTGATGCCATAATGAAGGGATCATTCTTGTATCCCAATCTTCTAAGTCAACCACCGTGATGCCATCATTATCGCTCTTAACATAATTATTGTCGACCTATTTGCACTTAAAAAGTGCTATGCGTAATCCCCCATAATTAAGTTCCAAATATCTTCAATGAAACCAAAGTAGTTCATGGTCCCATATGCTAGATTCTTGTCCTTGGAGGAGGCAATATGCAAGCTTTGGCACGGCGAGTCACACTGTTATTTTGGACAGGATGCTTCTCATCTCTTTCACGAGTGTAGAAAGTATAACCATTTATGGAATATGACGTATACCTTGAAACTACCGACGACGGTCCTCTAGCTAGGTTCTTTAAGTCTTGTGACATGCCTCCATCTTGTGATGTAGAGGACTTGCCATAGATGTGTGCTCTAATCCACAACGGAAAGATCCGATTGTATTCATCTTGCAACCACTTCCTATTTCTTGCTCTTTTGGGTTTGCTTAATTAAATTCATTCATGCGCACCTCAATGAAAGGCTCCACTTCATTAGCATTGTGTAAGACATAAAGACAAGCTTGCTCCTACTCCTCTCGACTTACTGAAGAAGGATTGCCAGTAAATAGTCCTCTAGCCTTAATGTTTATAGTCTTTGGCATCCCAATTGCTTTCACATTAGACAAGTACTCGAAGCAAAATCAACCGATTCCTCAGCTATGTAACTTTCTATAATATATCCCTCTGGCCTATTTCAATTCTTCACATAGCTCTTCAAAACCTTCATATTTCTTTCAAATGGGTACATCCATCTCAAATACACCGGTCCGCATAACTTAACTTCACGTACTAAGTGCACCATTACATGAATCATGATGTCAAAAAATGTCAGTGGAAAATACTTCTCAAGCATGCATAAGGTTTGCACCAACTCTGATTGCAGTGAATCTAGCATAAGTAGATCAACTACCTTGGAGCATATTGAATTGAAGAACAAGCACAAATTGGTAATTGCAAATCTCGCATCCTTTGTTAGAATTCCTCGCAAAGCAAGTGGTAGTAATTGCTGCATCAATACATGACAATCGTGTGTTTTCATGCCAATAAGTTTCAAATCCTTCACTGACACCAACTTTTTAAAGTTCAAAGAATACCCATTAGGCACTTTCAACGAAGCAATCCATTCACAAAGCTTTCTCTTTTTTGTTCTTGATAATGTGTGCTTCGCCGGAGATAAGTAAGTATGGTTCCCTCTTTTCTCAGGAAACAAATTAAGCCTAATCTCCATTTCCATGAGATCCAACTGAGCTTTTTCATCATCCTTAGTCTTGCGTAGAATGTCAAGCATTGTGCTGACTATGGATTCACAAACGTTTTTCTCAATATACATAACATCCAAGAAATGACAAATAAAAAGTGTCCTCCAATATGGAAGATCAAGAAAGATTGATCTTTTTTTTTTCCATGGTCCATCAATCGGTGGCTAGTCCTTACCTTGCTTTCTCTTCCCGAATACCACTCTTATATCTTTTACCATTTCAAATATTTGTTCATCTGTCAAAGGATGAATAGGGTCTCTTTCTTCGCTGTTGCCATCAAAGGCTTTCTTCTGTTTACGATAACGATGATCTCTTGGCAACCATCTTCTATGACCAAGAAAAACGGTTTCCTTACCATTCTTCAACCGTTTGTGAGACGTTTTCGTCATACAAATAAGACAACTAATAGAACTCTTTACCATATAACCATATAAATTGTCATATGCAGGGAAGTCGTTAATTGTCCATATCAACATTGCACAGAATGTGAACGTCTCTTCTCAGTAAGAATCTCTACCTTCATCTACATTTTCCCATAAGTTTTTTAGGTCATCGATTAACAGTACCAAGTATACATTAATGTTATTGCCTGGCTGGTGAGGACACAAAATCAATAAAGACAACATTAAAAACTTTCGCTTCATGCACATCTTTGGAGGGAAATTATAGTTAACAAGTATTACAAGCCAAGTGCTATGCCTACTACTCATGTTGCCATGTGGTTTCATTCCATCCGTCGACAAAGCGAAATGTATATTTCTTGGATCCGCACTAAAGTCGAAATGATCGGCTTTAAAAGTCTTCCATTGTGGTGAATCTGTCGGGTGTCTAAGCATACCGTTTGTCATGATGCCATGTCAAATTCTTGGTATGTTCTGAGTTTCTAAATAAATGCCTCAAATGTGGTAAAGGTGGAATGTACTATAACACTTTCTTAAGCACTCAATTCTTATCGTCTTATAGCTCCTTTCCTTTCTTTCACCTTGCTTGTTGACAAACCAGACAATAATTCTCGTCCTTATACTCATTCTTAGAAAGAACACAATCATTTTCACAAGCATGAATTTTCTCATACTCTATTCCCAAAGTGCTCAAAGTCTTTTTAGCCTTATACATACTAGTTGATAATTTATTACTCTCTAGTAGAAGCCTTCTTTAAAATTCCAAAAGCTTTGTGAAACTAAAATTTGACCACCCACCCCGACGCTTTCAAATTCCATAATCCAACTAAAGCAGACAATTTGGTGAAATTGGTATACCCTTCATACACGAGTGTCTCGGCATCATTCATCATTTCCTCAAATAAATCCAGATAGTGCAAGAAGTGTTCTCCCAAATCATTGACCATGTCAACTATATTGTCGTTACCATCCATATTATCCTCTACAATAGCTTCCTTTTCTTGACTTACTAAAGTTATATTGAAATTAGACTCGCCATGAAAATGCCATAAGTCTCCTTTGGATCCCAATTCCAATATGATCCCTATGCTTCATTAGCCCATACTGCTTCTAAAAGAATACCTACGGTTAAAAAGATAAACCTTAAACTTAACAAACATAAATTGTTACACAAATATTTTCTAATCAGGTATCTTATTTGTATAAGATGTCTATCAGTAATTTTCAAGAAATTATCGTGCTTTAATTTTTACAATTTTTTGTTTGATAACTACTTATAATTCCATTTCGAAACAAATGTCCTCTAACAACTGGAATTGGATGCAATCTATGGTTTCCACATTGAACACATGGATACCGAATTTGATCACCATAGGTATGACTTTTGGCAAAATTCAAGAACTCTTCCACATCATTCACATATTCTCTAGACAATCGAAAATCCCACATCCATTTCCTATCCATTTTGCAAGTCCTAAATCAAAATAATAAATAGCAAATATTCAATTAAAATTAAATTTACAAACTATATACATACCCACCATATATAATCTAACCACAAAACAAAAACATTCACCCATCATAAAACAAATTACACATGCCCGTTATAAAACAAATGAATCATACCCATGATCCACAATACAATAATCATGGAATAAACAACAAAATCAACAACAATTTATCAATTTTGAATTAATTAAACAACAAAATCATAAACAATTTATCAATTTCTAAAACAAACTTACAATTTGGAATGGGATTAAGGAGTGTAGAGGCAGAAGGGGATGGCGACAGTTGTTTTAGAGGGGTCTGTGTTCGTATTTGAGAGGTGAGTTTTTGATTTATGTCTGATTGTCGAGGTGGGATTTTTAAGTGAGCTACCACGATGGTTTTTGGAAAACACCATCATGGTATGCCCCCTTTCTATCACGACAGTTTTTAAAAAACCGTCATTGTATGTTAAGCTTACCACGACGGTTTTTTCAAAAACCATCGTGGTAGACACCGTCCATACCACAATAGTTTTTGTCTTTACGGGCATAAATCGTTGCGTTTTTCTCTTATAACGACATTTTTTGAGAAACAATCGTTAAATGAATGTCGTATAATCTCAAATTTGTTGCAATGTACATTGTTCAAAAGATAACAAGCGGTTTGTAGTGCATATCCCTAGAAAAATAAATGCAATGTCGAATAACTCATCATGGACTTAACCATATCCAATAAAGTCCTATTCCTTCTCTCAGCCATGCTATTTTGCTACGGAGTGCCTAGCGCAGTCAAATGGGTAAAATCCAATTCCCTACTAAGTGTCCTAAGAACTCATAGAAGAGGTACTCTCCACCTCGATCGGATCGAAGTATCTTTATAGGTTTACCTAATTGCTTCTCCGCTTTAGCTCGAAACTCCTTGAACTTGTCAAAAGTTTTGCTCTTATGATGTGTTAGGTAAACATGCCCATATCTCAAGTATCATCAATAAAAGTGACAAAATACTCATACCTTCCTCGTGCTTTGATGAAATCACTATGCACAACTTTTAGAACTCCTTCGGCTTGATTTCCCTTAGACTCGAATGGTGTTTTGGTCAATTTGCCCTCCAAACAAGATTCAAATTGTGCTATATGTTCCACCTTTAAATGACTTAAATGTACATCCTTTACCAATCTTTAAATCCAAGTCAGGCCAATGTGACCTAATTGCAAGTGCCAAAGATAAGTGTTATTGAAATGAGAAGTTTTAAGTCTTTTAGAGTTATCATTTGTCTCAGTGTTCAGCAGTAAGTTCATATTAGGTTTTATAAAATATAGGTTGTTTTGTATCCATCCATTATAGATAAAAGAATTGTTTTTACGAATCACAACTTTATTATTAAAAGAAATTGAATAAAAATCCTTAAATAAACAAGCGACAGAAATTTAATCCCTTTTAAGTTTAGAAATATAAAAATAATCTCTCAAAGTAAAACTCCTATAACTATCAAAATGAAGATGGATGTCTCACACTGCTTCAACCAACACTAAGGATCCATCGCCCATCTGTAATGTAAAGTGCTCATGTAGTAGATTTCTCATTTTCTTGAACCCTTGTGGAGAAACACAAACATGATTAGTCGCTCCAGAATCTATAACCTAAGTGTCACTTGATTCTTCAACTAAACAAATCTCAATGACTAGAAGTTCGGACTTATCTCATTTAGCTTGGAAGTCCTTGTAATTCTACTTGATGTACGCAACCTTCCCTCAAATAAAAACACTTTACTTTCTTTGGATTCTTCTTCTTTCTCTTCTTATACTTGCCCTTTGCCAGAATAAAAGACTTCTTGTTCTTAGCCTCTTGGTTTTTTTTTTTTCTATTCCTAGTGTTAGAGTTGGAACCAGATGCAACCACCAAGTTCACCTCGCCACCAGCCAAAGATTACAAGATCAAGTTTTTAAACTCCTGCAACTGCTTCATCAACTTAGTCAAAGTCACATCCTATTTATTGCTTAAGTTATAGGAAGCTCTAAATGAGACAAACTCCTTAGAAAAAGTCTCAAAAACCATAGTCATCTGAGACTCCGCATCAATATCAGCTCCATGAGTTTGAGCCTCAGTGAGGTAACCCATGACCAATATTATATGCTCATTCATAGGCGTCCCTGATTTTTGCTTGCAGTTGAGAAGTTTCCAAAGAGCCCTTTGCCGCTTCGTCAAGGCTTGGCATCCAAACATATCCTCAAGGTCATCCATGATCCACCGAGCAATTTCATGGTCTTCATGTTAAGCTTGTAGCACATTATCATTTAGACTATTACCTTTAAGATTCATGTCTTCTACATAATCTGTCTATTATATGCACGATCTCAAACGTTTAGACTGACGATCTCAAAATTTTGTTCACTTATCATATATTCAACATAAATGAACATAAAGATAACAACATTGGATATATGAAAATAAATAATAAACTCTTTATTGATTAAATGTGTCCTAAAAATTATTACATCATTTAATCCTTAAGGCACCTAGTTAATACATTATTGGAACTTTTTTTTTACTGTAGTTGTTGGGAGGTTTACACTATAGTTAGTTAGACCCAATTAGTTTTAACTAACATTTCCAAACACATGTGTTGTATCCATTACTTTGAGTAGAATGATGGAAACAATAAATAAATTAAAAAAAGTTTAGGGACAGTAAGGCATCATAAGTGTTAAACACCACAACTATTAAAGGATAGCCCCATTTGTAGACCCTATGCTATAGACCCAAATTTTACACCGATGCTCTATAGAAATGTTCAATTTTTAATGTTCAGAAAAGGATTTTAAAGGATTCACAAGTCTACAAGAAACTAAACGACAAGCATGAACTACACCATATGAAAAATAACAAATCAAACATAAACGATGGAAGGTGTATAGGACGTTTGATAACTCAGTTCAAACCAATGATTTAAATTAAAAATACTATCACAATCTAAATTTAGTGAGAAAAACATATAAGAAAATTAGTTTGAACTGCAGTTTGAATCATAGCTCTCAAACACCTTTGTAGTAAAACATACTTTGTCAAACCATGGCTATCAAACACACTTGTAGTAATATTGTCCCCATTTGGTAGTGTTTTCATTTTGGTTTTTGTTTTTGAAAAAAAAAATTAGAAATGAGAATGTTTTGAAAAATATACTAGAACTATTTTTGAAATTGTGTTTGGTTGTATATTATGGTGTGTTTTACAAACAAAATATTTTTTAATAAAAAACCAAATTTACTCATAAAAAATTAGTTACTAAAGTTTATATTGATTAATAATATCAGCAAGAACTAAAAAATTAATTTTTTTATTAAAAATAATTACAATAAAACATGAAGAAGCCTACCTGTTCCTTTGCTGCCTCTCAGCCAACAATAGAGGAACTCCGTGGGGGAGCGGGACTAAGACGTGGGAACTGAGGGAGGGTGAGATTAGGGAATTGATGGGGGAGGACCCGAAAGCCTTGGTCATTGGGTTATGGGTTGCGAATGTTGCTGTTAAGCGATGCCAAGACGAAGACGTGCTCACGATCTACAACGGTGAGGAGATCCTTCTCGCTAAACCTCGATGGGTGGAGTCGCCATGTTGACCATGGCGATTTTAGCAGTACAAAGCCATGGTGAGCCATAGTCCAAGCTTTTCTAATGGCTGGAGAGATTCGACGGGAGTCCATTTTGGGCGACACCAAAACTTGCTGACGAGAGGAAGGTGGCTAGGTATAGTTGGGATAGCAATTTTGCCAACGAGGGTTGGGAATATTGAGGGAGGGAATGAGAGAGGGTGAAGTGAAAATTTAGATAACTTTTTTTTGGTTTCATTTTTGGGGCTTTTGGGGGGCGTTTTTAGCAATGTTTATGTTTTGTATTTTGTCAAAAATTTAGCCAAACAAGTTTTTGTTTTTTTTGTGTTAATGCGAAAAAAATAACTTCTCAAAAACAAAACCAAATAGCCCTATTGTGTGTGAGATTTAAGTTTCAACACCAAACTTCCAACTTCTATAATATAAAGCTCTCACATACTATAGTATAAAGCTCTCACATGCTACAGTGTTGAGTTGTTAAGTTCCTACTTGGTTCCCACTCTCACTTTGTGCAGTAATGATCTACACTAGTATGCTTTAGGCACATCCATAAGCGTGTAGAAACATGATCCATGAAATTTAACTAATTGACGTTTAAGGTTTAAAGACAACAAAAGGAAACGTAAAGCAACTTTAGGATTGTTGCATGGCTTCTATATGTCATTGCCCGTATTTGAATGAGGCAAATTAAAAGCAGGTATCTCCTGGAATTTTCACTACCATTACATTTATACCAGAACTGCCTACAAAAAACATGGCTAATGGCTGACTATTATTTTACATTTTAAGATTGAAGACATCAATGCGTCTCTGACGTTATTACATACCAACAGAAGAATACACAATTTAATTCTATTATTGTTCTCACCAATGTCAAAAAGAATGTACCCCCTTTAGCCTTATGCCATTAATCATCAAAATTGAGATGGATTAAGTAATGAATGTTACACTAACCCTATTCAGGTATACAGTGTATCTTGTAAAAGTACAATTAGTATGTGAATGAAAGTCTTCAATCCTTTGGCTTTTTACTCATACTTTTACGTTTGCCAACATCCAGGTACTTCTTCCTCAATCGGATGGCCTTAGGAGTAACCTACACACAATACAGAGATCACATACATGCAATCCCACATTGCAGACCCAGAATAAAAAGATTAGAAATGTGTCCTTTTTATAAATGTAGGATTATTTACGTCCATGCCCCCTCTGAGCTTTGGATTTGCCTCCACTTTTCCCTCTTAACTTTAAAAGTTCCCACCTTACTACCTAAACTTTGAATTTCTCCCACTTTGCCCCCTCTGTTTTATTTCCCGTAAAAAACAAACGGAAAAAAAGCACACGCATGCATGTGTGGGTTACACAAGGGTAAAATTTTAATTGAATTTTGGGTATTCAAACCCATAGGCCCTAAACTTTGGAGTCATCCCCATATTAACCCAAAACTTGTGGTCGCTCCTACTTTACTCCCAAACTTTTATAAGTTCCCACCTTGATGGCTGCACCTAAATATATTGATTCACTAACAAGAAAACAACATAATTTATTCAATTTACCTCAATAAGCTCATCGGAGGCGACGTATCCTATAGCTTCTTCAAGAGTCATCTGCAACCAAATTAATTTAAGAGGATTAGTAAATGATAACGAGACATCCAATATAAGATCAATGAGGCTCTTTACCTTTGTTTATTTAGCACCATATACTTTTACTAGCTGTCTGAGCTAAAGTGAGGGGGGAGGGAGGTCTGTGAAGGACAATCAGTCCTTAAAACTTTGTAACAAAATGATTTACTCCACATGCGAAAACTTAATTTGTCAATGTTAATCAACATCTTCTTATGCAAGGCTTTTCCACACTTCGATTTTAGTTATGTGGCTATTAACCTGATGAACTGGGCATTTTTATTTTAAATTTTTGGTGGAGTTTGCCTGTGCATATAAGGCTACAAAAAAATTCCTCCTTTAAAAAATGACCAACTAGTGCGTACAGCTGCTTACCAACATTTGCAACAATCATAGTAAATAAAAACAAAAATTGCAAGACAAAATCAACAACGAAATGATGATAGATGAACACATACAAGGCGAGGAGGAGATAGTTTCACATTCTCGTCCTTGCAAGCTGCACGCATATTTGTAAGTTCCTTGTTCCTTACTGGGTTAACCTATATAAAGGCATTCCTTGCAAGGTCAGCATACAAATAAAGCATAATCCATAACAAGTAAGGCAACGGAATCTACTCCATACATCTAGGTCTGTATCCCTTGAATGTTCGCCAATAATCATGCCATCATATGTCTGCATAACAACAAGCAAAGATGCAACGGTTAAAACAAATAAAAAAAATCATAAACTTCATGAAATTAAATGACCAAATTTACAATCTACAGACAGCTATGGATCAAAAGCCTGAGTTTATACTCTTGATTCTTCTTGTTCATTTTCTCCTCTTGCTGAGCTTTACAAAATTTTATTTTTAGCCACCCGATACAAGTCAACCAGCCATACAATTGGGCATGGTTATAGAACAATGCTCAACATGCTAACCAGTTTACTGAAGGGTGGGCCTCAACCGGCCGTTCCATAATAACTACAGACATTTAGGAAACAAAAAGATAAGTATAAACAAAGCAGAACTGGTTATATGTGAACCAACCTCCATCCCAGGATTCACAAAAAGAGTTCCACGAGCTTCCAAGCTCATCAGGGCATAAGCTGTGATTGTACCATAGCCCATTGACACCTGTTAGATTGATGATCAAAACAGGGGCTTAGAATAAAGGTCATAGATCGATCTTAATATTGTTGAGAATAGATCACATATAATAACAGCGATCGCATAAATATACATCACCCATAACTCAAAATACATCTATACTGGATTATCAGTAATCTAAGCATGATGGAGACAAGAAATTTGATGTGCAAGTATTTATGCCATATTCAAAGGCATAAAGAAATGGAGTTTTTATAACATAAAAAAGTTTTCTGATAAAGTTACGAGCTAAATAGCGCTAAAGAACAAAGTTACAAGCTAAATAATGCTAAGGAATATAGATATACAACAACAGTCTACGAGTAACTGGTTGCTGATCAAGAGGCCAAGGAATGACATACTAAAACTCCTTTCCGGACGTTTCCAAGAGGGCCTCGATATTTTTCATATCCTGTGAAAATAAAAAAAATATATATCAGGAAAAAATTTCTTGAAATATGTATATTTCAGGAAAAAGTAAGACAAAACAAGAAGAATCCATCAACGTAGAAAAATTTCGAGGAAGGCCAAAATGTGTCAAAAGGCGGAGAAATAAGAAAATAAGCCCTACTTAAAAAAGCACGATGCATAAATCCAGTTCCACGTGTGTCACTGCTAAAAACACTCCTGTAACCAACTAAGCCCCTGAAGACAAGACAAAAATATGACTTTAATTCTAATGTCATATACAGAATACTTGGCAGTAAAAATGACAAAATATGACTTTTAGTCTTACTGTAATGGAGAAACAAATCAACATCTTTCATAACGTGAACCAAAATGAAAGTAAGAGAATATCGATGTTAGGTGAATAGAATAATAACCTTGATGGACATGACAGACTCAATCTAGTCCTGCCATCATTTCCTGGAACAGGACCCATGTCGGTAACTTCAGCTCGCCTATGAGATAGGGCTTCCATAATTAGACCAACATGTTCTTCATTTACCTGCAATGATAACTCTATATTAGGTGTAAACAATTTCCCACAGGATCAAATGAGGGCATTATTACATCCGCATTTTTTACCTCAATAGTAACTTCTTCAATTGGCTCAAGCTTTTCAGCCTTTTCAATTTTATACCTGAGTCAATGCAGAATACAGAACTCAGAACCTCCCAAGTTCTCAAAATAGATCTAATATTTTAAACACGGAAGAAAAAAAATAGTAGTGGTAAAACAATAATAAATGTATCCTTTTACAGTTATGCTATTCAACCAACTTATATCATTTGAAAAAGGGCCTACTTTCTGACTAGTTTTAAATACTAAAGGAAATATAACAAAGTAGCACGCTCAAGTATAGAATAAGTGAATCTGCTTCGCAAATGTCATTTTTTAATTTATTTAGGATTATTTCAGCAACCAAAAAAAAAAAAAAAAAGTTACAATTTAGTGTAAATATAGACGAAATTAACCACAGGATAATATTGCACCAAATAATCAAGTAAGCAATACCAGAATGTCAGGCTATAGTCAGCTAAGGAATAATAAGGGTCGTCCTCACCTCTTTTATATATGTAATAAATTTACATAGCACAAGATTTTTAGAAGACTTTTAAGCCAGGCCGCCAACATTAGTTGCTTTCAGAACGTAATATCAATATCATTACATATTGGAATAAAAAACTCTTTCATCACTAGAAATTTTAATCTGATTGAGAAATGAATTTCATATTGTTGATTGCATTATGAATGCATTAATATGGCCAAAGGATTTACACAAATAACCCAAAACTCACATGACTTTAGGTGGTGAGACAGACAGTTCAAAACCTTCACGCCTCATATTCTCAATTAAAATACCTGTTACATAATAAAAACTTCAATTAGTAGATGTTCAGAATTAATTTCCAATGTATGTGGATGAGTGCCATGTTCTTCTGGGGTTCATTTTCAGAAGTGAACCAGTTGATTGCAAGTTTAACCGGGACACACCTAGTTGAAGCTCTCCCCTACCCTGAACTTCAAATGATTCAGATAGTCCTGGAATAACATTTATAGCAAGATTGGTTTCCGCTTCAGCCATTAACCGATCACCAATTTTTCCTCCAGTCAACTATTATTGTATGAACAATTTCTGTTAGATTGTGAAGGATACTAGAATTGAAGAAGAAAATGAAATTGCAAAATCTAATATTAATGTTTGCATAGCACATGTGAATGCACTGTATGTTATTTTTGCAATATAGATAAGGATAAATTCTACAAGTCACAGGGTTGGCAGGCTACAAATAAAACTTCAGGGAAAGAAACCACGAAGCCTCTTCTAAAGACAATAGAAAGTATCGTGAAAGAAGATGAACATGCGAGGATGTAAAGAAGATGAAATATTTAAGGACAACCTTTTTCTTTTTCCTTCTTGGAGACACTGAAAACAAAAACTATGTTACTACGCATTTATATAATGGCCATTGTCTCTCCCCTACAGCAATGCTCCAGTTTTATGGCGAGACAACACTGGCCAGTAATTTTACGGGGTGTTTGTTTGGAGGGTTCAAGAGGTTTGAACTCAAATTTTGGGTTGAGCAAGGGTTTGGTTGTACAAAATGCAAGATTCAACTTGAAACATTGAAAAGACAACTTGAGCCCAAATAGTGCCCAAACTCTGATTAGCTCCCCCCTAATTTCAAGATTTTTGAGCTTAACTTTTGCACGTGAGATATTTTTGACTCCTTTTTCATATCCAAACACAATTTTAGATTTTGAATTCCAGTCTGAATTCCACTTTCAAACCACACTTTTCAAAATTTCTATCTCAACCTCAAAAAATGCAAACCTCCATGATTCGAACCCTTAAAACAAACAGAACCCTATAGTATGCTTGACCCTTCTTCAAAAATTAAAAAAAAAATTATTAACTTTAATGGTACTAGTATTGTAACACTCATAAAATAACCAACGCATGACACCCACGAATAACCAACGCAAACGAGTCTCCTTTAAGCTGGTTCTAATAAGATACTATGTACCAGGCATAAAATCTGAATTAAAATTAAAATTAAAAATAGAAAAAATAAAACTGGAAAACTAAAAAAGACTAGCATCAAATCTTTACAACTCAAAGACGACTCATGCAGCCATGGAAGAAGCATAGATAATACTGAAAATAACATCCAAAGTAAGTATCTAAAAGAGAGAAACTTACATGGGAACCATCACGACCAGCCAATGGCGAGTCATTCACGCCAAAAGTCATGGAAATAGTTGGTGGGTCCAATTCAATGGTTGGCAATGGAGTTGTGACCTGGGATACATGTACTTAAGTTAGTTCGAAACAGGAACAAGTAGCTATTGGGATTTCTAATTTGTCGGAAAACGTTTTAAATAACTTTGCTAAAATAAAACCTCGGAGGGGATTCCGAGAAGACTAAAGTAGCTAACAATATTCTTAAGGCTGTGGACATCTTATTATTTCAAGGTGGCAATGGAGTTAGAGTAGAAAGATTAATATACGGAGTATTTTAATGATATTTCAAAAATTCAAAATGAATAGAAAAAATTAGTAAGACAATTCCTTTTAAGTGGTCCTTCACACATAGAGCAGAGAGGAGCAGGAGGGCATTTGGTTTATAACATTGAAAACTACACCAGTAACTGTATAAATACCTCTGTGTTTGCAACTGTGTGGCCTATAGATGGATTTGCCAACCCAGCCATAGAAATAATGTCGCCTGCACCAGCACTTTCGATTAGAACCATGCTAGTACCCTTCTTTTTCATCAATTTGGTAACCTGGAAACACCCAAAAAATATGTAATAAATAATACTTACAATAACTATTACTAAGTTGTGTCATATATTCATCAAATTTTCAAAGATTTAAAAATTCATTGTCCAATTCAAGTTATTCAACAAGAATGTTGGTGTACACACACACACACGCACAAGTGAAATCTAATTTGAATAAGATTTTCAATAGGCTGACCACCTCGCATAGTTCATCAACACAGGATAAACAAAAGGGAAACCAGGACAACAGTTGCAAAGTTTACTTACCTCTCTCTTTAAAAAATAATAATAATAATAAATATATAACAAGGCCAATGAATTGTAAAGAATTAAAGAAAAACAAACGTGTTTCATACATTAAATATCTTTCGTATGCTAAAAATCAATGTAAGTTCCAAGATATAATTCTTTACTTTAAACTATAATCAGACAAGCTTTCAAACCTTTCCTTCCTCGATTTTATGAACCCCCGAGTCTTTCATGCAAAGTCCATGGACTTTATCACCAACACGGATAACTCCAGAAGAAACACGTCCAGTCAATATTCGTCCAAGATAAAAATCTTTTTCCATCATGGAAACCTGAAGTACAATATTATGGACACAGCTGTTATACACATGCAAAATGACAAAATATAAAATTGGATGAAAGTTGGAAAGTATACATAAATTTTCAAAACAGAAAAATTGCATAAACTACTCATTTGCAACAAAATCACGAAGGTCAAAAGGATATAATGTATACTTCCAATAGGCTGCTTAAGTAATGATTGAAAAAAAAAAATACACGGTTAAGTGTCCCAATTTGATATGTGTAATGCATGTTAAGACTTAAGAGTATCTTTATTCAAATGTAATCTTCCCCCAAAGTGCCTTATAAAGAAAAGAAACCATCAAGAAAATGGTTTAGGAAAGTAGATGAGGATGTTTATCTCTTCAGACAAACCCCACCCCCCACAACACACACAAAAATAACCGAGTACAATCTTCAAGAGGACGCATCAACACAAATATGGAATACCAACCAGCATTTGGAAAGGCGCATCAAGATTAGCAGTTGGTGGAGGAACATGTCTTATGATGGCATCAAGCAACTGGGACATATTTCTCGCCTCAAGAGGAGGATCTTTGGTGAAGGAGGTGGAAGCCCATCCCTCTTTAGCAGAGGCATACAAAACTGGAAAGTCTAGCTGCTCCTCTATATAAAAAATAAATGAACGTTAATTTAAGATCTTAATTTACTTATCTCTAAAATCAGTGAGAATCACAACAAAAGTACGTGAATCTAAGGGATCATGTCTCTACTTCTACAATTTCCACACCTGTAGCACCGAGATTTGCAAAAAGATCAAACACCAGACTCTCAACTTCATTACATGTCTCCTCAGAAACTGCAACGATGGTAACCAATAACATAAAATTAACGACAGTCAAACAGAAAATAGTCCATCTAATTACAATTGCGAGACATAAGTGCATGAACAAAAGGAACAATAGGGCAGTATACTTTGGTTGAAACTATGTTCTAAATGGGCTAAATGACTCTGCTGTGCATACTTACCGGCAGGTCGGTCTACTTTGTTAAGAAGAAGAATAGGGCGCAGCCCATATTTCAAAGCCTTTGCAAGTACGAACTTTGTTTGTGCAAGTGGACCCTCACCCGCATCAACAACAAGAACTGCCCCCTCAACCATACCAACAACTCGCTCGACCTGTAAGTCCATTTAAATCAACATTGTTCAGCATTTAAAAAAGAATTTTGATAATATCCACACTAATTAAAAAAAAAAAAAACAAAACAAAACAAAACAAAACAAAAACAAAAGTGGCTTCTATTTTGAGCTAGGAGCCACTTCAAATCCCTAAAGCTCTGTTTCATATGGAAATCTTAGCAAATACATACTTCTCCACCAAAATCCGCATGTCCAGGTGTATCAACCATGTTCAGCTCGTTTTCCTTCCATGCTATGGATGTAACCTGAAAAAAATAATTAAAAAAAGTGTAAATACAAAAGGTATTGTGGGGAGGAAGGCACAGATGAATGTAATTCTATTCAGATGGAGCCGCCCAAAAAATCACAAATTCAGAAATTTTAATGATAGCAATAAAGCAGCTGAATAAAAGGACAAGGATCTTCAGCAAAAGAAAAAAAAAAGGTGGACAATGGGGATCCTTCAACTACTGGGCACCAAAGCTCTAAATTTGAAACGGACAAGGTTAGTCAAAGCCTTGTTTGTCATCTCCGTAAGAACCAACTCTAATTAACAACAGTGTAAAGCTCTCACATGCTATAGTTTTGGGTTTTACATTAAAGAACAAAAAGTTGCTGCAATGTAAAGCTCTCACTTGTGAGCACGTTTGGATCCGCGAAGGCAATCGCTTGGATGTTCCCCTAACCTAACCTAGGAACGGACCGGAGGGAACCACAGCATGGAGAATGTCCGCGTCTCGTCGCAAGGCTCATTTTTAGTTGTGGGTCATAGAGCAGGCAGCTTTATCTGATCAAGGGCTGGGGCACAAGGGTCCTGATTCTATCCAAGTGCGAACAACCCAGGGCGTAAAAGAAAGGTTGTTTGGGCTTTTAAAGGCTTCGCACTCCCTTTTTTTCTATCTTCTGTTTTTAAACTAACATTTTTAGTTCCAACCACTCTTTCAAACACCCTGGAGAGTTTGGCAGTAATGGTAGAAGCAAAAATAGAAAGAAAGAATTATGCTTTTTTTTTTCTCTCTCTCTTTTCACTCTGTTGCTCTTTTCAAGCTATAAGTAAAATGTGATTCATTTCTCCAGAAATTAGATCTATCAGCGGTCAGTCACGCATTTCAAGGCCTATGAAAGTTCACCAACTCCCTAACCATATCAGTGGTAGTGTCATAGTGACTGTACGAATAATTGCTCCACATAATTGACAAAAAAAAAAAGCCTAAAATCCATAATTTTATTCACAGCAAGATTCTAGCTTTACAAGATAACTAATACCAATGAGTTCTGAGGAAAGATCAAAACTTGAATTCAATTAGAACATCATTTTGGTTCCCTAAAATTCAAACTACAAACCTCGGAATTGATATTGAAACATGCAACTCCAAAATTCCCAATCAATCCAGGACCGAAAAGAAAAAAGAACAGAGCGGTGACCTTGGAGGCGATGGTGATGCCGCGCTCGCGCTCGAGGCTGATGGAGTCCATGGCGCGCTCGTGGGGAATGTCGGCGCCGCACTGACGGAGCAGCCGATCCATGAGGGTGGTCTTGCCGTGGTCGACGTGCGCGATGACGGCCACATTTCGGAGACGGCTAGGATCAAGCGAGCTGTTCGGCGTGGCGGCGACGGCAGCGGAGGTAGAAGCAGCCGAGAAGGAGCGTGACAGTGACGCGCCGCGCGGGGAGAGTAAGTAGGGTCTTAGAAAGGGCGATGGAGAAGAAGAAGAAGAGTGGGTTGGGGAGGAGAGAGATCTCCGCGCGGAGGACCAGAGAGATCGAATCAAAGGACCCGCCATTTTCTCCCCCCACACGTTGCGAGAGAAATGGCTTTCAGTTCCTTCTGTCCTTCCTTGGATTCAGCTGTTTTATCTTACGCACGCTTATGTAGGGTTTACCGTTGTTTACAAACTAGTAAAAGGGTTTAAGTTTTTGTTTTTGTTTTTGTTTTTGTTTTTTGTTTTTTTGTTTTTTTTTTACACAAAACAAAAACAAAAACAAAAACAAAAAACAAACAAAAGAAAGAAAAGTTGCAGTAAAGAATGTTAAAAATTCTCTACCGGTGGAGAACGCAATAAGAACTATCAAATTTAATCAAAATGTGTTAAAATTAGGACTGACAATTTGGGTCACGATCCGATGACACAATACATTTGACACGAAAAAATGTAGGTTAGGGTTAAAAAAATAGGCCTCTGGTTGGAATTGGGTCGAACCCGTCTAACCCACACAAAAAACATATTGGGTTCAGCTCAACCCGAATCAACACAAAATCAACCCGTAATAACCTGCCAAAAACGTGTCGAAATTAGGCTGACTCGAAAATTGATAATCAATCCGTATAACCTGAATTGAACACGTGTGACCTTAATATAACCCGTATAACCTGCAACAAGCCACCCATATGCGCTAAATTAATCAACCCACTTAGGGTTTTTCAAGTTATCCCCAACTTCTCATATTCAGCCGCCCCATCCCTCCTTTTCTTTTTCGTCTTCTTCTTCCTTCTTCCTTCTTCCTTCTTCTTCTTTCATCTCCTTCGTGGTTCTTCTTCTTCTTCAGTGCCCCTCACCTTAAACTTGTGTCGGTAAAGTGAAATTTTTCTTCTTTTCGTCCTTCCAAACTCAACTTCCACAATCCATCTTTTAAGGTGATCTCTCACTCTCTCTCTCCCATGAATAATATGTGTGTGTTGTTCTTTAACTAAGTAATGTCTGGTTCTATTTTCTTCTCTGTGAATTTGTATGATGTTTAAATTTTTATGACCTTTGTTTTATATATTCACATTCATACAAACGAAAGCAAAGACGTATCAGCCATTTTTGTGTTTCTCTAGATCTTTGGGCTAATTCCCATCTTTGTTTCTTGCATTGTACTGGTTTCTTGCTCTATTTCCTAGATGTTACCTCTGAGTTTGGGTGGGTTGTTGGGTTTTTGATATTGACAACCCAAAAGATGAGGAACTTAGGAGACAAAAATGAAGATTTTTTTTTTTTTTTTGGTTAGTTAATTTCTTGGGGCTCTTAGTGGAATAAATACAACATTTATTATTAGATAGCATAACACCTGCCATTTTGGAAATGGTTGCTTGTTTAGAAACTTTGCATACTTTAGACAATTGTTTGTTAACTTTTTTTGGTTTCTTAATGCCTACAGATGGAAGAAGTGCCAGGTGATAGTGAGAGTCATCATGGTAATGAAGAAAGCCTTAAGGACTTGGAGCTTGGGAAGGAGCCTACAATGGATGACAAAGTTCAAGAAGTTGATAAAGATGGAAATCCTAGCAACACACAACTGAAGAAGAGAAGTTTGAAGTCTAAAGTTTGACAGTGTTTTGAGATGCTTCCTTTAGAATCTGGTAAATTCTTAAGATGCGCATGCAAAAAATGTGGGCAAAAATACCATGCTGCAAGCAGATATGGGACAGGTAACTTGCATTGTCACCTTAAAGTTTGCAAGAAAAAAGATACCCAAGACATAGGTCAAATGTCAATACAAAGGGATATTGGGAGTATGTCACTTAGTCATAGTTATGATTCTCTGAAATTCCGTAAGTTGATGATAGGTGCTATTGTTATGCATGACTTGCCTTTTCAATTTGTTGAATATGCGGGTATTAAGGCATTGTTACAATATTTATATCCTGATGTTGATTTAACTACTATAAACACTACCAAGGCTGCTTGTCTTAAGATGTATCACAAAGAAAAGGGTAGACTCAAAAGCATGTTAGCTGCAACTCCTAGTAGGGTATCATTAACATCTGATCTTTTGAGTTCATTGATTAGTGACGGTTATATATGTGTTACCACTCATTTTATTGACAAGAATTGGGCTTTGGAAAAAAGAATTTTGAGCTTCTCTTTTATGCCTCCTCCACACTCTGACATAGCTTTACCTAATAAGATTGCTAATTTGTTGTCTGAATGGGACATTGAATCAAAACTTTTTACTGTCACATTAGACAATGCTTATTCAATGATGTTTCAGTAGATTCATTGTGCTCTCTACTTAAATGAAGGGTTTATTTGTGAACAATGGTGATTTTTTTCATTTGAGGTGTTGTTTCCATATACTAAATCTTGTTGTGCAAGTTAGGTTAAAAGAGATTGATCAATCCATTGAGAAGATTCACGAATCAATCCATTGAGAAGATTCACGATTGTGTTAAGTATTTGAAGGGATCACAAATAAGAAAACATATATTTAAAGAGTGTGTGAAAATGGTTGTTGTACAAAGCAAAAAGGGGTTAAGTCAAGATGTAACAACCCAATGGAACTCAACTTTTCTAATGCTCGATAGTGCACTCATTTATCGTGATGCTTTTCAACAATTGGCAACTCGTGATTCGTCCTTTAAGAGTTGTCCTTCAAGTGAAGAATGGAATAAAGTTGAGAAAGTGCACTCTTTTTTAAGGGTGTTTTATCATGCAACTTTGGCGTTCTCTGGGACCTTATATCCTACATCTAACTTGTACTTTCCAACTATCTTCCCATGCTTTTATGATTTGAAAGAAGCCATAAAAATTGATTTTGAAGATGAATATATGAAGGGGATGGCATTCAGGATGTGGGAGAAATTTCAAAAATATTGGTCTAAATTCAGTGACGTCTTGTCTATTGCTTGTTTATTGGATCCTCGATACAAGTTAGAGTTTGTGGAGTTTTGTTACAATCTTGCTTTTGGTGAAAACTGTGTTGAGTTTTTGCTTGTTTGTAACACACTTTTTTCACTTTTCGAGGAGCTCCGTGACAAGACAAGTCGTTGCCTTAAAGCACCTTCTTTTAGCAAAGGAGGTGGCAAGAAAGATAATCATGGTCAAACAAAAAGAATCGAGTCATGCATGTTTCAAGTAACTTTTTATACTTATTTGAAGTTTACTTTAAGTTTGTTTATTATACCTGATATTTACTCCAAATTTCAGGTAACTTTCTATAGGCTTTTCTTTTAGGCATTTGATGATATGACTTCTAGGTCAAGTGAAGTAGCAACAAAAACACAATTAAGCTTTATCTTGCTGAGCCTAGGTACATTAGGAATGAGAAGTTTGATGTTCTTTCCTTTTGGAAGACAAATCAATATCGCTATCTAGAGTTAAGTGCAATAGCTTGTGATATTTTGGCCATTCCTGTTTCTACAGTTGTTTTAGAATCTGCATTCTCAGTTGGTGGTTGTGTACTTAATCAGTATCAAAGTTTGCTAAAGCCTGACATAGTTAAGGATATTATTTGCACTAGAGATCGGCTGTTTGGCAATGAAGGTAAATGTTTATCTTTTATTTCTTTTATTATTCATTATATAATACGTTCTTATTTAATTTTTACTTGGCATTTTTTATTGATTAATATTTTTGTTATAGGTGACAAGAACAAGGTTGAATAAGACTTAGAAGAGATTCTTCAAGATGCCATTGAGCTTACTGGTGCAAATGCCAATGAGAATGCACCTTAATCATCCAACAATATTGCATGATTTGATACAAATTTGAACTCATTTTGTTATCTTGATATATGTATGAACTTTTGGATTGAGACTTGTTATGGATTGGCACTTCGAAGTATTTAACGGTCTTGTTTTGTTGGGTTATTGTTTATTTTGTAGGCTTATGGTTAAATCCTACATGAATCATGGATTATAGTTTATTTTGTGGTCTTATTTTTTATTGTGTTGTAGGTCTATCAGGTTTAGCAAGTCAGTGGGTCGTGCCAACATAACCATGCACAAACTAGCATCAAGTTAGGTTGCACGGGTCATGTCATGTCAACCTGTCGACATGCCATTTTGTGTCTAGGTTGGGCTTATGTTGACCTGCCGGGTCATTAGTTAGGTTCAGGTTAGCGTGTTTGTCCTTCAGACAAGGGTGCAACTCGATAACTGTTGACACGAGTTGCTGGCCCTAGTTAAAATGATAAGCTCACATTTGCAAAAATATGATCAAAAGTATCCAACAATACTTCTCTCTCTTCCTTCTTCCTCTTCCTCAACTCGTATAAACCCTAAAAAGAAAAAATTATTGACTCAAGAAATCTTCCATAACCACTGTTTGGCCTTTATCGACGGCGACAATAGAAAAGAGAACCATCCTCTAGATGGCAATGTGTAAGCACGCCTAAACTGTTAGCCCACTCATATCCCTAGCAACTACATGAACCTACCACATGGTGGCCCTTTCTCTAGGATAGCAAACCCCTCCATAAGTCACCATTGTCAGTAGATCTCCTTCTCCACATGTCGTCATCGTCAGAAGCTCTACCACCTCCCTGCATCGTCATTGACAACTCTGCCTCCTACATTCGTAACCAGAGCCTCATGGACCATTTCTCTCTCTCTGTCAGTTTCATTTTCATTAGAAATTATTTTGTTGTCTATGATTTCAGTTATTCAGATATTAAATCAAAAGTTGAATTTGATTTTTTTTAAGACATACAGGTTGTTAATCCTATTAGTAATCAAGAGCTCCAATATATATGATTCATAGTCAAAATTTGGCGAAAGGAAGAGCTCTAGCTTCAACTATAGCAGATCACCATCAAGCAAGTCAATGAAAAGGTTGGAGGCAGATCTAAGCAATGCTGAGATTGCATATGCCATTAAAGACCTAGATTTTGGGGTTCATGACTCAATGGGCATGGTCAAAAAGGCAACATAGGAAGAAAAAAATGGGACTTTTTTGGAATTTTTATAAATGTCATCTTTTAAGATTTATATTTTATAAATATCACACATGTTTATTTGTGGTACAACTTAATATATAATATGAATAATAGAGTTGCATGAATTTTTTTAAGTGTAACGCAAATAAACACAACCTTTAAAAGTGTGGTCTAACATCTAATTTTCTCATTTTTTTCATCATATCATTTTTTGTTTTTTTTTTTAATTTTGTTCATTAGACATTAATCACATGTGCTAGGTTTTAGGTTAATTTTGTGCTCTCTTTTTCACTATTGATTCAAATCTAACTAAAATTTTTCACTGTTGGATAACTCTCTACCGGTGGAAAATTTTATTATTCTCTACCATAAACTTGTCCAACGAAAGAGTTATGATTATATTTTTTTAATAGATTATGAATAATTTGAATTCTTTACTTCAATTTATCAAAATTTTGATAAAATTTTCAATTTCACTTTAATATGAAATTGATATGAATTTATGGATGAAAAGCTTCCATATTATCGACATTTGCACGACAATGTCTATAGAAGGGGACCCTAGGTGTCAAACTGATGAACAATTCGTCGATTGAAATAAGTAGGTAGGTTGTCTTTTCTCAGTAGATCCTTTTTGAATCTAATTCCTTTGTATTTAGTAAAAATAGCTTTAAAGCTTCCATAAAGATTAAACATATGGAGAAAAGCTAATTATCGAAGTCAAATTGAGGACCCTCACATTATGCTATAACCTTTGAGTTTAGAGGCTCGTATACCATAAATTGTACACACATAGGAATTTAATAAACTACTGGGATGTTTAATCTTTAAATATTTATTCTAACTCTCCACAATTACTATAAATATAGTATAATTTATATTAATATAAAAACCATATAATACAATAGAATTTCAAATAAATATTGGCTATTTGAATATTATAGAACATATCAATTAATATATGATTTAATATAATAATATAATAATATAGAATTTTGATCTGTATATCATAACAAATATATAATCATCAATAATCAATATCTTAATCAGTGTAATTAAATTGTAATTTTTTAATTTAAATGATATTTTGAAATTCAAAATTCTTTTTTTCTCTACTAATCTAATTCTATTTTTTTTTTCATTAATATGAAGCTATTTTTTTACTATTAAACTATTAATTTCATTATATTTTTATTACATAAAATATTTTAATTTTCTACACATTTAGAATGTTAAAATTAAAGAGAATCTAGTAATTAAATTACTAGAACTTACTAATTAAAGTAAAATCTTATTCTATTTTCCTATATATTTAAAAGAATATATAATTAAACAGATTAATTACATTATATTAAATGATACATTTATTCAAAATAATTTCGTTTTAAATTTAATTGTTCAAAATTAAAAAAATTATTAGTAATAACTTTTAGATTCGTCATGATTATTAATATATATTAAATATATTGTATATTATCTTTTAGTTATTTTTAATTTATAAGACAAAAACAAAAAATCCACCATTCAAGCATTCAAAAGTATGCACTAAAAAGGATATAAATAGGGAAATATATGTATATATAAAAAATATATATATATATATTAAGTAAAATCATAACATATAATACTATACATTTATATATAATAATATAATATATAATTATAAATAATAATATTGTTATAATATATAAGTATACCATATGTGTGATGTGTATCTATTTATATTATAACATTTCCATGACAATGTCTATATTTTGAAGTCTCGATATGGATAAAATGAGAATGATTTTTCTTTTAGAATTTCTGTAAAATATTTACACTATCTACAAATATCTTCAATATCGGTGAATATTAGTGAATATATAAGATATATCTGGAAATATCCAAAAACGTTAGGGAGATTTTCTTTTTCTGTAAAAAAAATAATTTTGTAGGAATTTTTTTTATTTTTAATAAAATGTGACTAATATTTTTAACCAAAAACAATACAAAAGTATTTATTGAGACTTATTTAGTCTTTAAATAATTTTTACTTTTTAAATAAATAGTTTAGAACTTCACATTCATAATTTAAGATTTTGGCAATAGGATTTCTTTTAATTTTTTGCATTTCTTTTCTTAAGAAAATACGTTAATGGCTTCAATCTTTTTTTCAAGATTATATTCATGATTTTTTTCACATTTTCTTCTACAAAGTTAAAACCTTTATATCATCTAGATAGAGATGTAGTATACTTCTACTATTTATCTATTAGTGTGAATTGTTATTGTTCCTCATACAACATCTACGGGATTGTTATTTTATTATATTATTATATCTTGTTTTAATAATTATGTAAAATAATATTAGAAAATAATATTAGAATCATAATCGATATATAATTATGATG
Organism: Artocarpus hirsutus; assembly: GCA_946598075.1. NCBI lineage: Eukaryota > Viridiplantae > Streptophyta > Magnoliopsida > Rosales > Moraceae > Artocarpus > Artocarpus hirsutus. Next base: position 36,928 of record CAMOHE010047643.1, read on the forward strand.
ATTTTCTTTAATATTATGAGATAAAGCTCTCGTATTAGACAAAAAATGTATTATTTATGTTATTCATTTAGCTCAAATTATGTAATATTAATTGTTTTAGCATTTAAAGGTTTAAGAAAAAAATTTTAAGTTTATCTCAAAATTTTTTTTTTCCTAAAATATCTATTGACATGGATATGTCCATGGACGTTATCCTAAATCAGAGAGATTTGTTTCTTTGTAATTTTTGTGTGGCCTTGGTACAATAGGTTTCTTGACCCTTGTTGATTGGAGAATTGCATGGGGGTAGAGGATGCGTTAATGGGTCATATGTGTGGTTGATCTTGAGTATATCTTTTTGGGTGTCTTCCATTTGGAGAGCCCGATGCATATTATTTTCTCTCTTTTTTATTTTATTTTATTTTATTCAAGTTTATTGGTGGAGCAGAGATTGTCTATTCGTTACCTATTTTCTGTTGTAGAAGGTTGAACGTCTCGATTGGTGTTTGTGCTTGTGGCTGGGCTGTTAAACCTGAGGTCTCTGAATGCAATTTTATGTCTCCAAATCGTTATGAAAGCCATTTCCATTAAAAGCACTAGCCTTCTCAAGAGAAAACAACTATAGCTCTGAGACCTAAGAACAGTCCTGCTTATTTGGTTTATATATCACCAAGATTACAATTTGTAAGCTTACAATACAATTTGCCTTTCAAATATTCCATCAAAGCATAAAACCACGATAAGATTACAGAAGAGAGACACTGAAACTCAGATCAAAAGAAAAGTTCTTCCATAATGAAACATAAAATAAAATTCTCCAATGGATTGTGGCTGTTAAAATGAACATGAACATTGACTTAGAGAAATGCGCATGGTCTGGCCTTCTTTCGCCTTTTCTTCGGTTTCGGAGGCTGCAAAACAACCTTGATAGCAGCATCAAACACAGCCTTCACATTCTGGAAAAGTTTCACCATTAAAAAAATGAAATAAAATTCTAAAAATATAAATTACAAAGAAGTTGGTATGGTTGTTGAATGTTGATAACATCTCCTGGGATTGGCAATATTGATTGGGATTTGGTAATCTAGGTGACTACGAGGTATCCATATTTGGTTTATTCCTATAACTTTGGCAAATGTCAGGGAGTGGTTAATCACTGGTCGAACAGAGAAAAGTTTAGGGAAAATTGGGTCACAATCAAAATCATAATGACATGCACCGTCCTCAAGTCTTCTCCACTACCAAAAGGAAGTACAGTCTTTCCATAACTTTAGAACAAATGTCCTTAAAAGCGACACCTTCAAGGGCATAAACCTTGAAAAAGAAGCTTGTATTCAAAGAACTAGGACAAAGCAGCTTTGGTGTAAAATTTGTCTGTGTACTATAATCTAAGGTTAGGCCAAGAATATAATCAAGAATTTCTATTTTTTAATACCAAATATTTAGCAGTGAGTTGTTAATTTCTTTTTTTTTTTTTAAAGTAGATGCACTATTTTAATATTCATTGATGTGATAATTTTTAAAATATCTACTAATAAAAAACGACAACTTACATGTCACGTCAGTTAGTATTAAAAAATTAAGATGAAAGTTGCGATTCTTAGCATTATTCCTAAGCATGTGCTGCTTTGGTAGTAATAATGTTTTTCATATCGTATCCAAGTCCACTTTCAATACTTGAGGCAGAACATAAATTTTATTATTCTTCCAAGTTCAAAAGATTTGGTGAGAAACAGGAGTTTCATGTAAGATTAATGAACTGATAGAAAAAGAAAAACAAACCTGTTGAGTCTTGGAGCTACACTCTATGTAAACAGCAGCGCCTATTGCCTTCTTTAGATCTTCACCCTGCACAAATATTCATCCAACAATTAATTGTCTGCAAATCTTTGAAAATGAAGAAGAACAGAATATGCAATTTGAAACCAAAACAGAAGAAGAAAACTCTCTCTCTCTCTCTCTCTTTGTTAGTGACTTGCCTGTGCTGTTGTGATTGGTGTAGCACCTGGATGATCCACAAGATACTGCTTGTCATCCCTCAAATCTACATCCAAATATATTTCATATTTGCATCAAAATTAGCATCCAAAGCATGATAAACGCATGGAGAAGGACATAAATTTCGCTAAATTTCATCAACATTTTAACCAGCTAGTATTTCTGAGACATACCAAGTTTTGTCCCAACAAGCACAATTGGTACAGTTGGAGCATAATGCCTCAATTCAGGGATCCACTGGATGGTTGACAAATATCAAAAGCATGTCAGAATTTCTTTCTTTCTTTCTTTCTTTCTTTCTTTCTTTTTTTTTTTTTTACTGCTTATAATGTAAACAACAAGCACATGAACCCAAGGCAATGAATGAGAAAAATGTGATTATGGCTTGTAATAATTAGGAACAAACCTTCTTCGAAATGTTTTCATAGCTAGCTTTGCTGATGAGAGAGAATGCCAGCAAAAACACATCTGCACCCCTATAACTCAATGGCCTCAGCCTGTTGTAGTCCTCCTGTCCTGAAATTCACCAAAAATATGCTAAGTAAGCCTATAATTTGGGAATGCTTTTATCACTAATAACAAAAAACTAATTGACTTATGGAAAGAAACCGATTCAATAACTTATATTAAGTCTAAACTGATCAATTAACTGACCTGCAGTATCCCACAATCCAAGGTTAACTGTGCTTCCATCAACTACTACATTAGCACTAAAGTTGTCGAACACCGTAGGAACATAATCCTATGAAATTTCAAAAAAAAAAAAAATGTGAATGTATGATGACAATTACATGTAAGAATACTCTAGTTTCATGCGTTTACTCAAAGTTGAAATCACCACAAGACATCATCATCATGTAAACATACAGTGGGGAAGGTATTGCTAGTGTAGGAGATGAGCATGCAGGTCTTCCCAACCGCTCCGTCGCCAACGGTAACACATTTGATGAATCTAGCCGTGCTCATTGTTTTTGAACTATTCTGCTTGGTTTGTTTGAACCCTTTTTTTAGTAGAGTTTCATCTCCCCTTTCTTCACCTCTATTGGAACACCAAACTGCAATATCTCTTCCTTTCTTGAGGAAAAAGGAAAGCAGATTAGTGGAAAGTAACTATAGGGGGTGAGTTTGAATTTTGAATGGAAATGGAGGCCAAGAATAAGGCATTTAATAAGCTAAGGCCCTCATCACCCACTTTAGCTGTGGCTCCTTTATTATTCTTTTTTAGCTTTACTATGATTGCCAATATTGGCTTTCTGTTCCTTTAAGGGGAAGGCCAGAGCTAAAGACCAAGAAAGGAGGTGTTTGGTACTCGTGTTAGTTGGTTAAGTGTGGGACAAGGGAGAGATTGAATGATGAGTTTTGAGAAAATAAAACATTGCTTAATTAGCCAAAAGTATTATGATGCCTATAAGAAAAAAGGAGAGCAATTAAAATAAAAGGAAAGTTTTGATGCATGAAACTCCATCCTATGTGGGCCACAAGTTTACAGGTCACCTTGCAATAAAACCCTATAGTATTTTTCTTTTTCCTTTTTTTTATTAAGATGCTTTGGTGTTTTGTGGGTTTGAATATGAGTTTAAGTGCACCAAAAAGTCATGCAATGAGAGGACAACTTATCAAAACTCAAAGATATAATTAATTTTATGCGGGTGTCGCCATTATTTAGAGACTTGTGTGTAAGTGGGATACGGGATGGTCTTCAAGCAAATTATAGCTTAATTTAGTTTGTTAACTAAGCTTCATTTAACATTTTTTAAAAGCAACTTTTGGTAACCTAAACATATGCCGCATACTCGCTTATGTACTTCTATAGAACATCAATTAACCATGACCATTGGTTACACTTGAGACAGATCAAGAGGAACTCAAGAGGGAACTTAGGGGTGTTATGAAAAAGATAATGGGATGGCAAGGAAAATTAGAAAATAATAAGAATAAAAGTCGTTGATTTTCTTTTTTGTGTCTATTTATTTTGCAAATGATTTATTTGATGGAAAAACAATATATTTTTTAGTGTTTATTAAATTTAAGCAAATTTATCAATTTAATTACAAAATTATCCTTTTATAACTAACCAATTATTGGTATTAACGGTTTATAAGTAGATTTGACACTTATTCACTCTAATTGAAAGTTAATGCCAACAGAATGTAAGGATTCATATTTCTTTTCTCATTTTTAATATCTATAGAATTAAATAAACTCTCACTAGTAGTTATATAAGAAAACATATGATTTATGAGAAAGAAAATACTCAAAATTCTCCATTTTTCTTCTATACGAAAGTAAAGGGGGCCTAAAAATAAAAATACTAAAGAATTCTGGTCAATGTCGTTTATGTAGACAGTTAATGCAGGATTGAAGCATTAAGTATCAGTAGCATCCAGAATCAGTATATTTAATGCCCTGCATGCTCTTATCTTTATGTGATACCTTTTGCTACTTACGAGGTGACAAGTTTCTATACCCACATTTTGTATAAGCCAATGTATATTTTATCTCAATCATCTAATGCAGAAGATAGATCAGAGCAGGGATTCCCTAAAACAAAAGGAACTGATCTCAACCACTGATGAATTTTAAATAGTATACACAGAAAATAGTCAGGCTCTAAGCCTTTGTGGTTTATAACTTCACTATTTATATAATAGTGGGTTCTAGTTTAAAAAAAAAAAAAAACGTTACATGTTAAACTAAGATTTACGATTTCATAAGCAGAAGTTTAACGAATGAAAATGGATTTTCATGCTCATTTCCACCTATCTTCTAGTGAAGGCTTATATTATAATTTTATATTTAGTCACTTCAAGTTGACTTGAGGTGACACTAATTTGGTATAATTAGATAGAGAATTTGGTACAAATTTTGTGTTAATCATCGAGGGCAGTGTCAAACTCAAATATTGTTTTCCTCTTCTTTTGATGAATGCTTTTAATAACCTCATTTTAGGATGCTTTAAAAATAATTTTTAGGCCTAACAGATCCACTAATTCGCATGCCATGATCTAATAATCACTCATGCTTTGTTTTCTTATATGTGGCTAAGATTTTTTGACATTACATAAAGAGAGTGTGGTCAGACCCCATTAAAATTTACCCAACTTACATATTTTAAGATCTCACTAATCATGATTATAGTTTGAGTTACTATAGACTATAACCAAGTTTGAAATGTTCATTTTTAGGCCTCTTGGTAAGGGTATCTTTTACTCTTTAGACCAAGTAGAACACTTCTTTCTTCTCTTTTAGACCAATCTTTAGACTTTATTTTGCTTTCTGGTTAATTTTTTGAAAGAAAAGGGTAATGATTTATATAATTTCTTTGGATGTTGAACATCAAAGTCTACCTATGAGTGAAATTTATCCATCCAATTTATTCTTTGTGATGAGAGAGACATTACTTAGAAAAGTTTTTAGTTAGGATGATTTTAGATCTTTATTTTTGTTTTCTTTCTTTTTAACTAGTCTAATGCCTCTTACTTTGGGCCAATGTCCAAAAGTGTGGTATAACCTCGACAGTTATTTGCGCCAAAAAAAAAATAAATAAATAAAAAGGTGGGGAGAGGGGACAATTTTATTTTTTATTTTTTATTTTTTATTTTTTAGTTTTTATTCTCATTTTTCTAAGCCTTCTATATCTTAACACTAATTAAACAATTGAATAAACTACAATGTCATATATTGAATTATTTATTTTTTTATAATACACTAAAATTGTCCATATTTTTTAACGTTTGTTAGCTATTGAATTTCAATTGCCAATCATTTCAAAATTTAGGGTGTATTTTGTCAAAATTATAAGTTCAGGTTGCATTATGCAAAAAACAAATAGCTTAGGATGTAATAATGCAATTTACTTTAAACATTCCATCACATCTTAAATGGAAAAAGAAGGGGAAAAACGCATACACACACAAATATGCACCGAAGTTTGAAGGGGAAAAAAAAAGAGAAATTTAGCCCCTGGCTTTTAAACTGTCCTAACGTCAATCCTCCATCTTTCATATTGTTTCAATGTTAGTCCTTTTCATCCGTTTGGTATTAAAAAGATAACAAAATACATTCAATTAACACAATGTTGTTTATGTTTTTGCATTAGAATCACATGCATATTCCATGTTGTATTAGTAATTTGCTACTTTTTATTAGCATTATCTCTATATTTTATCTTTTTTTTTTTGCACTTAACTGATTAAAATGATTAAAATGAAACTAATTAAACTAATAAAGTATGATTAAATTTGGAACGTCTCAAAAGTTAAAGACTAAAGTAAGATTGAGGATAAAGTTCAAGGATAATTAAATAAACAACACGGTTAAATATTTAAAACTATGATATTAAACTTCACTAGTAATTATTTAATAGTCCAAGTGTCCCATGTCATCGTGTTGATATGGTACACCATTTAATAAATAATTGACATTTGTATGATTTATCTATGTCAATCTATTTAATGACCTCTCTCTCTTAATATTTATGGTTTAATTATAAAATTACTCTATATAATCTTCAGCTTTAATTTATTTTGAATAAAAATTTTCAATCATTTATAAAATGAAAAATGCTAGCGTCACTCTCTAACATTTTCTTTTCTCTCCTTTTGACATATGTCATTCAGCTTTCCTAAAAAAGTGGGGCTTAATTTTAAACCATCCTTTTTTATATTATTACAAACTTGTCATTTTTAAGTCTTACATAGTGTTTAAGTATTATAATTTTATATATACTGATCTTATTTTTTAAGGTGATTTATGTTTTCCTTATTAGTAAATAAATGTATACTTTCAATATTGATTAGCAAAAGAAAAGTAAAAACTTTTAGCAAGCAATATATTGAAAACAACGCACGTAACACTTTCAAAAAAAAAAAAAAGAAAAGAAAAGAAAAGAAAAAGAAAACAACGAATGTATATCGGAAATTTTAAACGATATATTCTCACTGTTATTTATATGTGTATTGTAAATAATAACTGATACACGAACGCATTTGTATCATTTTGATGACTAAAAATAAAAAATAAAAAAAATCAGTGTATTTCCCTTGAAAGTAATAATTACATAGTTGGAATTATAAAAATGGCAAAGGGGAAATAAAAAAAAGGAAATATGGTCTTTAGTTAAGCTTTATAAGGTGTTTAGCAAAGGATGGATCACATTACAAATTCAGTTATAAATAATATAAAACTCTCACATGCTATAGTAAAAAAGAAAAAAATTACTACAATGTAAAGTTTTCACATATTATATTAAAAACGGTTCCACTAATGGTTCTCATTACTAGCCAAACACCCTATTATTGGTCTTGAGAAGTAGGAGAACACAAGATAGAGAGTTTTAAAGAATATAACAAAGAGAGTAATCCAAGAATTCTTCTTTATAAGATAATTGGTTCCATTGGGGAAACTTATTTCTTTAAAGACTATTGTTTCTCTTAAATAACATATTATAAATAAAAGAACAGTGATAACTTTTTTGTTAGAACATGAATTAACAGGAAAAGAAAAACGTAACCATTTGAAGGACCAATTGATGAGCAAAGACTGTTCAAACTTACGCTAACTAATATATTACATTTACACGTATTCAAATTTTTTTCAATATCCAATATTTTTTAAGAAATAAATATACGACTCAATTGATTTTAGTGACGCACGCATATATTATTTATATTCTTTTATGCTTGGGCAAAACAAAGGTGAACTATTTGGATTTCTTTTTTGAAACTACGGAAATGTGCTCTTACCTTTAGATGCGGTGTTTTTTTTTTTTGTCAAACAAAAAAGTTCCATGTTTTTTAATCCTCTGACCTTAACTTCATCATTGTTTAAAAGAAATATATATATATATATATATATATTTTCCATAATACTTCTAATTAAGAATATTCTGTTAAAGTTGCGATTAATATGAATTGATGATCATGAGTTTTTGCTTTTGTTAATTTTTTGCCAAATAAAAAAACTTGTTAACGTTTACATCATGTTGAACCAAATTGAGGTTGTAGTTAGTTTTCTAAGTAGATTAAATAATTTTTCCAAGAAGAATTGAAACTTATTTAATATGGGAGATTTTATAGCTATTGTAATTAAACAATTAAAGGAAAATACATTAGAAGAGAGAAAGATCATAAAAAACTAAGTAGAGTTGAAATAGACAAAGATATACAAATGCCAATTATCTATTGGATGGGTATATCACATAAGCAAACACCCGGTCTATTGAATAATTAAACTTTGCTGTTGAATATTCAAATTAAGTTATAATGTTTACAAGAGGAATACTAAATGCAAACTCTATTTTAGACACTATTTTAATTGTCACTCTATTCTTTTGACAAATGCCATCTATACTTTCTCATACAACCCCACTTATTAAGAAGTCACTTGTTTTTAATATAATTACAAGAATGTCATCCCCTCTTTAATCCCTCCCTTGTTAATAGCTATCTTTTTTTTGTTACTATTTTAAATGGAGCTAAGATATACATGGCAAAAAAAAAACCTCTGAACGAAAAAAAGACGTTATAAGCAAAAACCAATAACAAAAGCAAAAAATAAAAAAGTAATCCGTAAAAAAAATTAAGAAATTATACAAAATAGTAGATTTTGCTATCAAAGGGTAAATAATGTTGAAAGTACTAAAAATGTGTAAACAATAGCATACTCAATTTCACTCAAACTTACAGAGTCTAAAATACCGCTATTGAAATTTGATATCAACTCTTATATTCAAAACAAATAAAAAAATCTCTCTATACTACTCTTCCCCATTTCTCTCTCCTCTCTCTCATCCTCTGTTTCTCTCTCCTCTCTCTCATCCTCTTTCCTTGGTTTACTATAAGAAAAACTATATTTAACGACAAATTATTTACGACATGTAGTTTTTGAATGTCGTTAAAAAGTACATACAACGATATTTTCAACAAACATGTCGTTAATAACATTTGAAATAATAATTAACGACATCTATATAGATGCCGTATTAAAGGTTTCTTTTTAACGACAATAGTTTAGTATCGTTAAATTATTTAACGACAAGTAGGAGATGTTGTCAAAGTCTTGGAGATTCCACGACATCCCTTATACACGATATCTTGACTAATGTCGTCTATAAAGGGTGTTGTAGAATCTCCAAGGCTTTGACGACATCTCCTCTTTATCGTTAAATAATTTAACGACACTAAACTATTGTCGTTAAAATAAGACCTTTAATACGACATCTATATAGATGTCGTTAATTATTGTTTCAAATGTAGTTAATAACATCTTTGTTGGAGATATCGTTATATGTACTTTTTAACGACATTCAAAAACTACATGTCGTAAATAATATGTCGTTAAATGTAGTTTTTCTTGTAGTGATTCTTCCCGAAATACTCTTTTCTTTCTCTCTCCTCAATCCTTCTCTCTCACCCAATTTTCTCAGCCACCTTTAGCTAGTTGGTTCTTCATCATGGCCTAGGGAAGCCGTCGATTCGTGACGTCTAGCTGAGATAGGAACGAGACGAAGCAGATTTGCATGATTTTCAACCCCGTCGTCATTGCCGTTCTGTGAGATCATGAGTGACAAATCGCCAACACAACAATGGAGAACCAATTTGTGGCACATATCTGTAAGCACACAACAGAGAAGGATTTCATGGCCGCGAAGATCACGACAAGTTTCGATGTCCCAGATCTGCTTATATGAACATGAGTTCTAGATCTATAGATCACGTTGTTTTGCTGATCTCATCTACTATCTTCGATAGAACCATTGGTGCTCGATCATGTCTATCGAAGCTTCGTCGTCTTCGTCCCCGATCTCTCGATCTTCTTGTTTCTTCAGAGTGTAACCTATGTTGAAGAAGAAGGATCACAATCTCCCCCTTGGACGCTATAGTTTCACTGGCGTTGACTTGCTCATCCATAACAATGGAGGTTTCATACTTTACAGATCCATGCCAAGTCATGCCCATCGATGGAGCTATGTTTTTTGTTGGTCTGTTTGTTTTTTATAATTTATTTGGAAGATGAGAAATTAGGAAAAAGGAAAACGAGTCGGTTTTCATAAGTTTTGTAGATCTTTTTGTTTTTTTTATTATGTGTTTTTTTTGTGATGTTTTCATGTTTTTGGTGGCAGCAACAGCCACTAGAAATATTGTCGCTGTAGATGTTTACATGGTATTACTGGTAATATTGTATTTCATGGGTGTCGATGGTCTGGTGAAGTCACCGGTGAAATTTTGTGTTTACACTGTAATACAGCATTATAAGATTAATACTATATTTCTCGGCCATCGACGGTCCAGCAAAGTCACAAGTGAAATATAGTATTTACACTATAATATAGTATTATAAAATTTATCCTGTATTTTTAACTACCGATGGTCTATCGAAGTCATGGTAAAATATAAAATCTACACTGTAATACAATATTATAAGGTTAATACTATATTTTCTGGTCGTTGGCGATTAGGAGAAATCACAGATGAAATTTTATATTTACATTGTAATACAATATTACAAGGTTAATACTGTATTTTCTGACTGCTGGTGGTCCAACGAAGTCGTTGGTAAAATTTTATATTTACAGTAAAATACAGTATTTCTCGCCTGTCGAAAGTCCAACGAAGTCACTGGTGGATTTTTTGTATTAATAGTAAATAAAGTGTTTCTTAGCCACCGCGTGGTCCAGTGAATCGCTAGTGAATTTTTGTATTACATGATAAATACGGTATTTTCTGATAAATATTATATTTTTCAACCACCGACGGTCCGATGAAGTCAGTGGTGAATTTTTGTATTACATGGTTAATACAATATTTCTCAGCCGCCGGTGGTCCTATGAAATAAATATGGCATTACCCGATAAGTATTGTATTTATACTGCTGCCGGCGGTTTGGCTAAGTCACAAGTGAAGTTTGGTATTTATAAGGTAATAAGGTATTTCTTGGTAAATATTGTATTTCTCTGCCGTCGGTAGTTCGATGAAGTTGTTAGTGAATTTTTGGATTTACACAGTGAATACGGTATTTTTTAGTAAATATTGTATTTACATAGCCAGCAATGGTGCCTACGAGGGCGGAAGGTGAAAGATATAGAGGATAAAGAGGTGGGGGTATTTTGGGGGATTTTTTTCTCAATTTCTCATGAAATATTATTCAATTTCTCATAATATGTTATATATTACATATTTTGAAACTACATGAAATTATTTACTAAAGTTTAGCCTAAATATGCTATTTTACTTTGTCTCTCTTAAAAATTTATTAAAAAAATTAAAAATTATAAGAACCTACTTCAATCTATTATTAAGGAAAATATATATAGTTTAAACATTATATGAAAAACACAAACAAAATTCCTCAAAGAAGTCTATATACATACGTATATACATATATAAGCATTTAAGGAAAGATGTGCGGCAATAGTCTGTTAAAAAAAAAAAAACTCTCGGCAATAGTCATAAAAAAGAAAAGACATAACAATAATTTGGTTGGTTCTACTTCAATCTAGTCCTTTCGTTTGTTGTCAAGAAAATCACATTGCAAAAATCGTCTCATAAGCGATTTATGTGTGTACGAGTACATGATCTCTCTATCTTACTCTCTCTCTCTTATGTAAGGCTTTCTCTCTTTATCTCTCCCCCTCTTTACTAGTAATCTGTTATAGGCCTTAAGGATTTTTAGATAATGTCACTGGTGAAGGGATTAAAGAGATGATGACACTCCTACAAATGAGTTGTCAATAATTAGGTTTGTATGAAAAAGTAGAGATACATTTGTCAAACGAATAGAGTGACGACTAAAAAAGAGTTTAAAATAAATGTATTTAGCACTCCTCATATTTACAATTATATCTTTAATAATAATATTTGACCTTACTTAATTAGTATAAATAATTTAGGCAGAATATTTATGGTGATAGCTTTTGACTAAACAATTAATATAATGAAACTAGGAAAGAGAAATACAATGACATAAAACTCAACGAACAACTTGTTCAAGGGTTAAGCTTTTGTTGGCCAGGTCTATTATGTAGGCATAATGACGGTGAATCAAGTCTATTGAATAATTTCTTTAACTTACAACCCAGTGTTTTCTAATAGGTAAGAGTTTATACTTGGTGCTTTGGCATATAAATATCAACTCTCTACTTATGCAAGCCTTTTGTTTCCCCGGTTTGAATTACAATTTAAATATTTTTGTTTATAATGTTTTCTTTCACAAAATTTTAATTTCTATTTGAATGTAGTGTTTAAAATTACTTTGAAGGATCTCTTAGAAAAATTAGTTAAGGATCGTCTTATAAGAATGGAACTATAAGGAACCTTCTATATTTAAGCACTTTTTTTCCCTTTGAAAATGACATATTTAAGCACTTGATCATAACGTGGCTGTCTACTTTGTGAGAAGTTCAAGTTTCTAAATTTCGTCTTCCCATATATATAAAATAAACTCCAATTAAAATTAACCCTAATTCTTTGTTTATTATAATGCTGTTGCAGGAACTCTTTTTCTTCCCATGATCTACCTAAACCTTACTCAACCCTCCACATAACCTATTCTTTTAAACAACAACCATGCCATCTTTACATGCTTACAGACTTGTTGGTCATATTATTTATACATACATCTTCTTTTCATTCCCATCAAAAACAAAACATAAAAAAAAAAAAAAAAAAACAAAAACAAAAACAAAAGTATCACACGGACCCACATGACAAGGTTTGTATATCCTAGCAAGCTTCTTGGTTACATGCATGGGCATGAATTCAACATTTTAATCTTGTTTGACTAGTACCACTATTTCTTTTTGCAACAAGGAAAAGGAAGTTTAATTTGCAAATAGTATATATCCTCTTTTTTTTTTTTGTTTTAATTTGATTAGACTTGATCTATAATATTTAGGATGCAACGAAATAGTACGAGTGCTGGAGGACAACCCGCCTGTGCAGCATGCAAACACCAAAGAAAGAAATGTCACCAAGGCTGCGTATTGGCGCCCTACTTCCCCGCAGAAAGAAGCCGGGAATTCCATGCAGTGCACAAGGTTTTCGGCGTCAGTAATGTGACCAAGATGGTGAAGAACGTCAACGAGGAAGATCGGAGTAGAGCCGTGGACTCGTTGGTTTGGGAGGCTTGTTGCCGGCAAAAGGACCCTGTCTTGGGCCCTTACGCAGAGTACAGAAAGGTTTTCGAAGAGCTTAAGGTATACAAAAGCCAAGAAAGCGGCCAAATGACCCAATTAACGGCTCAGAGGAACGGAACAAACTACAAATCTTTGTCAGGTTTGATGAATTGGAATAGCGTTAGTAATGGGATTAATGGTAATCATGGAATGATAGGAGGGATTGTGAATAATAACTCTCTGAGTTATTTTCATGAAAATGGGAGTGTTATTGTGGACCAAACCCCATTTAGTTATGCCTCAAGTTACGTGCAAAGTCCAGATAAAATGAGGCAAGAAAAGAATGTTGATTCTGTTGTTCCCATAGTGTTGCAGCAACATCAACAGCATTCCATCAATGGGTTTAATCAGCAATACTATCTCTCAGGTAATCAAGGATGCACGTCATGAAAAGTTTTATCATGAATCATACGGGTCAAGATTATCTAAACTTTGTCACACTGAAAATATTATTTTGTGCCAATTCATAATAAGTTATCTTGTAGTTTCATTATGTATCATGAAACTACAATTTCATTACATGTTTTATTTTTCTTTTTTATATTGATTAGTAATATTTTTATCACATATATACTACACGTATATTCTTTTTCTATGATTGGTTTTTAACATTGTTGCAGGTCAATTCAATCAAGTGAATAGCAAGACAATTGAAAGCACAATATGGGACGGCGGATCTTGATATATTTACTTTATTTTTTTTTTTTGTTATTCTCTATCTCTTTTCCTTTTATAAGGGCAAGACTTGGTCTTATGTTTTATCTTCTTATTCTTCTTGTACTAGAAAGTTTTTCATGTTAAGAAGATAATTCGGTTTAACTGTAAACAGGCTACGAGATTGGAAATTTGGTGACTCACTTGATCATAACAAACGATCCTTAGCTATTGAATCAAGCTCTTGTGTGGATCCACAATATCAGACACCACTAAAATATTATATTGAACAATTAAGGAACAATGTTAGCGATCATAATTTTCTAGCTTAGGTTGGCATTCTATAAAGATTCAGTTCGATTCTATTAATAAAAAAACTACAAAGAAAGAAATAACACCTTTTATGGTTAATTCGCTTTCTTGGAAGGGCTCACCTAGCCTAATTCACCTCCAAAACTTCGAAGTTAACGAACAAGGGCAAGAAAAACGTGGCAAAATCCTCAACTGACTAAAATAACTTTGAAAAAACATTAAAAAAGAAAGAAAGAAAGAAAGAAAGAAAGAAGGGAATTATGATACCAAAGTATGTACTGATATTCTGTTTAGGAAAACTACCGACTCATACGAGGAAGTCTATTCCACGTCAAAGTCCAACCTGTTGGTTGATTAACGGACAACCTATGTAAGTTATACAAGAGAAGAAATGTGCGATAACTACAAAAAAACGAGATTTTTAGTCACAATAGTTTTTAATTAAACTTTTAAGTTGTGACTAAACTTTTAATTTATTTTTATTGTGATTAAAACTTTTAACCATGAGACTTTTAGTTATAAAACATTCAGTGACTAAAAACCTCATGGATATAAGTTTGTCACAACAAAAGTTGAATTAAAAGTTGTGATTAAATATACGTTAATCATAACATCTTTTTGTGATTAATAGTTTTGTTGTGACCAAAAGTCTAGTTTTTTTGTAGTGAATGGGGACATGGTTTGAACCCAATGTGCATAATAAGATATTGTAGTAATTTAAATTAAAAGACATAATATGAAATTAGTTTGAACCAAAATTTTTCTGTTGGAAGCTATATTCCCTAACCAGCTTTAAACTACTCTTTTATCGAACAATTTCTCCTTGTTAACAATGCAATTAATTAATTACAACTTCAATCTCTTAAGGCCAAACATCCACAATTCTACTTGAAAACCCGCTAACTCGTATCTAATTATCAATCATATATCTGTAACGCCCGGAAACTTATTAAGTGATATTAGTGTAGAAAGTGGTGATTTAGTGTGCTATGATATGTTTTTAAACTTAATTTGACTATTTTGTGGCCTTTTTAAATTAATGTTACTTTTGATTATTATAATAATTTTTAATTACTTCTAATTATTTTTAACTATTATTTTGAATTTTTGGAACAAAAACAATTTGTTAAGTACCAACCACGTCATTTTTCAAAATTGTGGATGGTACATGGTTTCTTTTACTGGTTTTACTTCTCTCTCTTTGTTTATTTGAGCTCTCTCTCTCTCCCTCTTTCTTTTCACGTTCTCTCTCTCTCTCTCTCTCTCTCTCTCTCTCGTCTTACTCTCTCTCACTGTCTCTCTTACTCTCTCTCCTCCTCTCAAATTTTGATTCAAAAATCAAGCACAAGCTTTGGTTTTCAGTTGATTGGAAGCTCGGGAATGTGCTTGGACGATCAAAAACATGATTTGAAGATTAAATCAAGGTTAGTTTTCAAAATTTTAAAACTTTTTTAATTTTTTAATTTTCTTTGTATTTTGAAATGTAAGCTCGTTTAAGCTTAGAAAACCTTTAATCTAAGTTAGAGAAACTTAGAACATCTAGAATCTAAGCTTTGTTTGTTCAAAAATGGATTTGAATCAATATTTTCTATTTTTCTCCATTTTTCTCTATTTTTGAGATTTTTCAAAATCTTTGTCCAAATCTTGTTTAAATTGGTTTAAAAGTGTTTTATAATATTTTTCTATCATCTATAGATGTTTTCTATGCCTGAGAACTGAGAAAAACAGGCTGAAATAAAGATTTGGGCTCGAGAGGTCGAGAACCTGTGCTTGAAAATTTTTGAAATTTTTCAGTTCGGTAGGCCGAACTTCGTGTTCAGCGGGCCAGATTCATGAGTTTGGCAGGCTGGATTCATATGACCGGTAGGCCAAACCTTGAAAAGTTTGGCCAACTAGACTTGGCTTTCTGGTGCAATTTGGCCGGCCGAACCAAGGTGACTGATAGGTCGACCGGGCATGGTGGAATTTTATTTTTTCACCTATTTTCACTGTTTTGAACCCCGAAAGAGATTTTAAACCTCCAATATAATTTTGTGGACTTAAATGGCACACTAGGACACCATGAGGTATATTAGTAACATAGAATATCCTAAGCTAGAAACTAATGAGCTTAGTTTATGTTTAAGCTGGTTCGTGGTTTTGTAGAGCTAACGTATAGCAAAGTGAGACTGCAGTGCTAAGTCATGATGCAGGATGTTGAGGTAAGACTTCTACCCCTCTTTCTTGGTAACCTTGTCTTTAAAGGATTTTGATTTCAAAAGGAATTCTACCAAAAATGTTTTCAATAAATGACCTATTGTTTTAAATGTTGTCAAAAAGGGGCTTCTGGCCACAACATGATTTCTTTCGAAATTATCTTTTACCAAATGATATCTTAGATCGAATTCCAAGGAACGATTTAGATAAACCTCTTAGCAAATTTTTCTTAATTGTCAGAGGATGCATGCTCATAATAAATCAAATAATGAATGTAATAAAAAATACCTAGTAAGTGGGTTTTAAATAATAATAATAATAGAAATATATATATATATATATTTATATTCGGGCATGATGCCATATTAGAGATCGGGTTGTGTAATGCATGACCTTAGGGGCAGGTCCCGAAACCCAGCTAGGCCACTTCGGTGGTGATTATCATGGTTTTTCTAGAAAAGAATGTAAAGGAACTTTCTGGACAAACATTTTTTGTTAAGACTTGTTTAGATAAATTTATTCAATTATTTATTCATATATTTAATTAATTTAGTATTTATTTATTTATTTATGTATTAAACTTTGTTTTATTTATTTCTTAAAAAGGAAAATTTTGTATTTAAATTAATTACCTATTTTTAAACCTTAGTTCTACTGAGCCTTTCACTCACTTTTTACTTGTTTTCAACCCTTCCCCCTTCTAGCTGAAATCCAGCTTAGGACCGACGGAGAATCCACTGCCGGGACTCGCGAGTAATAGAGGATCTTGGGTAAGTTAGTAACTATAGTAACTCATGACATGTATTATTTAAATTTTTATTTCTCATGTTGGACTGTGACTGTAATAATCTATTGTCGATACTATGTGTGTGCACACATTGTAGGCTGGTGGGATTCAACACGTACCCTCATTGCCCTCTTTAATGTTTTATTTTATTTTATTTCTATCTTATTTGTTAAATTATTATAAATATTTATTTTAAAAAAGGATTTTAGATTATCACGTTTTTCATAATTAATTAAATTCTTAAACTTACATTTTTATTTATTTATTCAAAATTTCTTCTTAATTAACTTAATTACTCTACTACGTCACCTTCCGTACTCTAGGACATGACAGAATGGTATCAGAGCTCAAGGTTATGAGCCTTGGGAATTGTACACACATATGTACGACAATGAAAAGCCTTTGACAGTCCAGTTTTGTCTCTAGGATTAAGAGAGAATGCTACCTAGGCGTCATCCAGTTGTGGCTGATGTAAGTTTCACGATTAAAGAATGTATGATAGGGGCATCATTGCTGCTTTTTGACAAATAGCAGCAAGCATTAGGCATGATATTTCTGAGGCAAGTCGGAAGCATGAGTGCCTTAAGGAGCTTAAGCGTGTGTTTACCCTAGCTTTTGGTTGAAAATGAGGGTCCGCAAGTGGCTGAAAACTGGTTAGACTCAGTAGTAAAACGTCTGGATGCCCTTGGTGTACTGGTAGTGTGTCGAGTGGAATTCATGACTTGTAAGTTGACAAGTATGCTGATACTTGTAAAAGTAAGCGAAGCATATGGAGAATAGTAGGAGTATTAGAGGAAAAAGATTCAAGAAATTGTTCCGGGAGCGTCACTTTTGCAAGGATGCAGAGACCAAGGTATCGTCGGATTCTACTGATTGGAATAGGGCGATGAGACAGTTCGGGAACACAAGGTTAAGTTTGATGAGTTAGCCAAGTTTGCTCTATTCGTCGTGGTATCTGAACGTGAAGAGTGCATCAATTTCTAAGAAGGGCTTAAGACATTCATTCAACGGTGACTGGTGGTCTTGCGACTTCAGAATCCTAGTAGGTCAAAGTTGTTAAGTTTGTTGGTAGAAGTAGAACATGTTCACTACTGCAAGAATCAGGCGAGGATATCAAGAGGATCTCAGCGAAGCAATAGGAGAGGTAGCGATCATCAAGCCTAGGCAAACAATTGGCATGTTAGCATAGCAATGGAAGCAGTAGATCATCCAACAACAGATAAAGCAACCCTTGCCATTTTTGCTACAGCCAAGATGCATCGGGAGGAGTTGTCTAGTAAGAAACGCTCGACAAGGATCTCAGACTAAAGAAGGTGCAAGCCATCAACCTTAACCTTAGTCTTTATCTCCACCTCAGCAGCTTCTTTAGTTCCAACTTCATTAGTTTTCTCTGCAGCTATATCGGTTGATGAACCCAAGACATGGCAGTGCTAGCAGAGGAAAAGGAAGAGGCTCCAGTTTGAGTTCGTACAGTGACTTTAGGGTGTTTGGATACTCAGACTAGTGACGTGATGGTCTATAGTACGGTTTCAGTTTTTTAGTCTTTAGTTTTGGTTCTCTTTGATATTGGTGCCATTCATTCTATTGTTTTGAGTTCATGTATACGTGCCTTGGGAATTGAAATAGAGGAATTTGATGAACCCTTAGTAAATATCTCACCCTAGGAGCGGTTGTGTGTGTGAACCTTGAGAGGTAATGATTGGGGATGGGATCTTGAGAAGTAATTTGGTTATGATCCCCATGAGTACTTATGATTGATCTTAGGAATGGACGGGTTGTCCAAGAACGTGCAACTATAGTTGTCGCACTAAATAGGTAACCCTAGGGATTGATAGGGGGACGATGATCGTTTACCAGGGTGGTAACGATCGAGTAATGAGTGAATAACTCATGAAAACGTGTCTAGATGTACGAGAGAAATCTAACATGCTAATATATATATATATATATGTGTGTGCTTCTCTTAGATTTAGGGGAGGAATCTGATGCCGTGGGAAGGCATGTAGCAACATTGGTGGCTAATGAGTTCGAGGATGTCTTCCCCGATGGGTTATCGTGATTAGCATCGCACCGAGAGGATTATGTTGGTATCAAGTCATTCCCAAGGACAGCTTCGATTTTTGTAGTACCGTGTCGTTTGGCATTGGTAGGAATGAGGGAATTAAGGAAACAACTTCAGGAACTTACGGGTAAAGGATATATTCAAGACTGCATAGGATACATCAGTTTCATTTGCCAAGAGGTACAATGGTATGCTCAGGTTGTGCATTGGTTATCAACAGCTGAATCAGATCACCGTGAAGGATAAATATCCCAGGCCCAAGGTCGATGAGTTATTTGACCAACTAGGAAGTTCCCGATACTCCTTAAGAATAGATTTACGATTCAGAAGCACCAACTACATGCCCAAAAGGTTGAGTTCGAAGCATATCATTTTGAGTAAGTCATCTCAGTAGATTCGTCCAAGTTGAGGCTACAGTATGATGGGGGCGATTGAAGATCGTAACCGAGATTCATAGCTTTTTAGGACTTGTTGGGCACTACAAAAAAGTTTGCAGAGGTTTTCTAAAGGTAGCAATTCCGTTAATATAGTTGATCGGGACAAGGGATGTAGATGCGCTTTCTAAGTTAAGAAATCGGTTGATTACCACTTCCACACTAGCGACATTGAATGGTGACAAGTTTTATGAGATCTATACTACTGTAATAGGACAAAGGCTTGGATATATGTTGATGCGGCATGGACGAGTTGTGACTTACAGATTGCAGTAGTAAAAAAAAACTCGTGAGCAGGACTTCCCCACTCATGGTCTGAAGTTCGCCGTAGTGATTTACACTTCATAGGATAGAGAAAAGCCACTTGTTGGAGTGGTATTTCAGGTATTCTCGGATCATAGGGGCCCAAGGTATTTATGCATTCAGAGAGATTCGAAATGAGGTAGTAATGGTGGGTGAAATGTATAGAGGACCAGGATATTTCGCTGCAGTATCATTTGGGTAAGGCCATTTTGGTTGCAAACGTGCTCAGCAAGAGGTTATTAGGGATTCACGCTTATCTAGCACTAAAGGATTGGAGGGAGATGCTATTGTGAGCAAATATAGACTATAGTATCGTGAAGACTTTGATTAGGTATTGGTGCACCTTAGGGATTCAGCTTAAGCACGTGTTCAGATGATAAAGCATAATCAATAATAAGACTAGTATTTTTAGGAAATGTGAATGCAAATACAGACTGAGGAGTAGTCTGAAAATCAGAGGGTTCCTATAGATGGGTCGTTGGATTTCAAGAAGCGTTTGACAATGCCTGTGATCGAGGAAGAGATAGGGACCTTGATGAATGAAGCTTGCAAGTTTTCATTCGCTAGTCACCCTAGGAACTCGAAGATGTATTGCGGTTTGTAGAGGTAGTACTAGTAGAGAGGCATGAAGAAAGATGTTCAAGAATATGTGGTCGAGTACGTAGCTTGTCTTTTGGTAGCAGCCAAGCATTAGAAGTTTGCTGGTCAGCTTCAGCCGCTTCATATTCCTAGGTGGAAATGAGAGCATGTCACGACGATTTCCTCATCAAGTGGCCGAGGATAGAATAAAGACATGATGTGATCTGGGTCGTCATTGGCAGGTTAACGAAATCAACGCATTTTATATCCTTCAGATCGACGTGTTTGAGGTAAGTTCTTGGAGGAGCTTTACGAAGCTTTAGGGGCATAGACTTAGGTTCTAACGCGGCTTTCGGGCAGTTCGAGCTAGTTATTTAGATTCTTAAGAGTGTAATACATGCGTGTGTTATGGATTCTAGCATAAATTGGAAGAGATAATAGCATTTGGTGGAGTTGTTTACAACAACAATTACCAAGCAAGCATCAGGATAGCCCTATTCGAAGTACCCTGCAGTCAGTCATGTCGATTGCGCATGATTCGAGCAGGATCAAAAATCGAGACCATTATTGAACCTAGAGAGACCTATGAAAACAACAAAAAGGGACTATTGTTATGTAATCGATTAAGAGCAGCTCAAGGTAGGTAAAAGAACTGTGCGAATAGGAAACGTCAATCTTTAGAGCTTGAGGTAAGGGATTCTGTCCTCTTAAAGGTTTTGTTGTGAGGGTGAGTTTCGCACTTCAAGATGAGCAAGGAATTTGCACTAAGGTACGGTGGGTTATTCAAAATTTCTCTCATATTCATGTCATATTCCATGTATCGATGCTCTAGAGATGTCCGCTCGAACCAGGCAAAATTGCCTTAATTCACAATGTGCAGGTAAGAGGTGTCAGTTTAGAATATCGTTTGAAAGGTGTTAAGTTTGTGACATCAAGAAATTTCGTTGGTGTATGTGGTGTGACAGCACCACAGGGCTGATAAGGCAACCTAGGAATTAGAGTTGACTATGTGTAAGTTGTATTTGCTTTTGTTTTGTTACTGAACTGATTTGCAAATTTCGAGGGCAAAATTTCTTATAGGGGTGGAGAGTTGTAACACCTTGAAACTTATTAAGTGATATTAGTGTAGAAAGTGGTGATTTAGTGTGACATGATGTGTTTTTAAACTTAATTTGACTATTTTGTGGTATTTTTAAATTAATGTTACTTTTGATTATTATAATAATTTTTAATTACTTCTAATTATTTTTAACTATTATTTTGAATTTTTGGAACAAAAACAATTTGTCAAGTGCCAATCATGTCCTTTTTCAAAATTGTGGACGGTACATAGTTTCTTTTACTGGCTTTGCTTCTCTCTCTTTGTTTATTTATGTGGCGTTTGGCCCGGACGTACTCTCTCAAGCCTCTATAGGACCCACCTTGTAGGGTCCTCGGACTTATGGCTCTTATTGGTAGACCATCCCTATGCCGCCCACTCATCTATAATGTCTCCTTTGGGGCCGTCTGGCCCCTCATGGTTTTCTTTCGTGTCCCTCGGGTTCGAACCTCAAACATCCCTTAAGAGGTTCTTATTTCCTTCTCGAGTATCAATTGAGCTATATTGTGGCATCCGGCCCGGGCGTACTCCCTCAAGCCTCCATAAGACCCACCTTGTGGGGCCCCCAGACTTATGGCTCTTATTGGTAGACCATCCTCGTGCCACCCACTCATCTGTACTGTCCCCTCTGGAGCCCTTTGGCCCCTCAGGGTTTTTCTTTTGCGTCCCTCGGGTTCGAACCTCAAACCTCCCTTAAGTGGTTCTTATTTCCTTCACGAGTACCAATTGAGCTGTTTTATTGTGGCGTCCGGCTCGGGCATACTTCCTCAAGCCTTCATAGAACCCACCTTGCGGGGCCTCCGGACTTATGGCTCTTATTGGTAGACCATCTCTGTGCAGTCCACTCATCCGTACTGTCCCCTCTAGGGCCCTCTGGCCCCTCAGGGTTTTCTTTCGCGTTCCTTGGGTTCGAACCTCAAACCTCCCTTAAGAGGTTCTTATTTCCATCTTGAGTACCAATTGAGCTACTAGCTCAATTGGT
>CAMOHE010047644.1:0-51184 GCA_946598075.1 Artocarpus hirsutus
TCAACAACAAGCAAGTTTGATGTCTAAAGACAGTGACCATATTCAAAAGTACAAATTAAGAAACATAATCATTCACTGCAACAAGAAACGTCAACTACAGATGAAGTGATAAACAAAGTCAAGAGTCCATAAAAATTAAAGCGTATCTACTAGGTTCGAAAATAATAGAATGCTATAAATGAAATGATGAACAAAATCAAGTGTTCTTTTTCTTTTCAAGGCCTTTCTCTACTAACTTACTTGATTTAAATTTTGATCACTTCACAAAATAATAAATAAGTAGATAGGTTTAAGTTTTTTTTTTTTTAAATATATAGGCGGGCGGGTTCGGGTTGAACCCACCAGCAAAAATTTAAAACCAAACCTGCCCACCGAATATATTGGTGGGCGGGTTCAACCTGCCCGCCAGTGGGTTGTTAACAAAAACCCGCTTTTTTCAAGATGGGCGGGTGCGGGCGCAGGCGGTTGACGGGTGCGGGGTGGTTTTTGTACAGCCCTATGTTTTTGGCTCTGAATTTATATTACTATAATATAAAAACAAACATAAAACAAATTTCCTCAAAATCAAATCAGTTCCATGCTGCAACAACAAAAAATTGTCCTAAAATTTTAAAAAGATTTAATAAAATAACAACTCTAGCACCAATAAAATAAAAGTCTAACAAAATAACAAGTACAATAAAATAAAAAAATCTCAAGTGATCAAACTAAAATAATATTCTTATTGCTCAAGAGTTAAAATCAATTTAACTTAGTCTGAAATTAAATGAGCTAGAGTTTTGTCTTATGAGATTATTTGATAATAGAAAAAAATATTTAAATAATTAATTGTAAGTCAAATGGGTCATTTTAGTGTTATGCGGATGGACACGAACATGACCTGTTTTTGGATAGATCAAATTTGGGTTGACACTTAAATAGCCCGTGGTTAATTTTTTTGACCTTAACTCGTAAAAAAATGTGTTGGATTTGCTTCATGTCATCGTATCATAACCCGTATTACCAGTCGTATTTTATCACATTCAAAGAAAAAAAGAAAAAGAAGAAGACAATAGTTTGTCGGACTCTATTACTATTTTATGAATATTTTTTAATTTGTAGTGCCAAAGTAATCACATATTGGGGGCACTTGTGCCAACCCATGATCTTCTTATTGCTCCCCATTTTTGAGATGCGTTTTAGTCCACTTTCTGCAAGGTTTACTACTTTCTCTCTGAGAATAATTTGGCCATTGAAAACAAATATAAGCGCAAAAAGCCTAGAGATTTAATTACGCAAATATTATATCATTTATGAGAGAGTTTATAATGTCGGGCCATTACTATTAGGCATTGAGAGGAAAAAAAGAAAAAGAAAAAGCAAAAAGGACCTAGCTTTGAAGCAAGCTTTAGATTATTATGGAAAAAATTTTGTATACTCCATTTATTTTGGGTTTAATAAAAAAGAAAATCATCTATATTTTTGAACCTCGTCAAATAAATATCATGATTCATGAGTTTATATCAAACTCGTACTACATAAATTGTCAATGCTCAAGTTTGACTATTAAAAAGAGTGAAAGAGCACTTCTACTTGTTTTTGCTTGGAATGCCGTTTTGATAAATCTATCTCAAGTGTCATCATTTTTTTAATCAAAGAAGAATTTATAGGAAGAGAATTTACTATATATTACGTATATAGCTTCTGAATTAATGATTTTTGAGTACTAAATTTACCGTGTATTATATTTGGTGCTATTCATTCTCTGTGATATATATATATATATATATATATATATATATATATATTAAGTGGTTGGAGTTGCAATAAGTTATGAGTCCAGTTTGAGTTTTCTCCTTGGTGAGTACAAAGTACCATGTTGATAATTCAGACTCTAATGTCCTCAACTATGCTTCTAACCAAATTTAGCTTGTTCCAAATTTTTAGATATACAAAGCCGGAACTCCGAATAATTCTCTACTATTTCTCGTGGTGGGTACTATTGTTTAGTCCAACTTGGAGAGATCTATTTTTGACATTCCCAATATTTTTCATGTGTTCATGTAGAGCTAATAGTGACTTCAACACAATATATATGACCTTATCCATTAAGCCTACTAATCAATTATTTTATTTTATTATTATTATTTAAACAGAACAAGATAAATGCTCAGGAAGGAGTCCCGATTTGAGCTTCAATAAAATAGTGTTTGAAATGCAAGGTGTAATAAAATATTCAGAATTTATCATATTGGTTTCGTGAAATTTATATGATATTTTTCAAACGTTAATTTAGAGCTATATAAGTGAACTATACAGCTCACAAATTAAACTGTGAAAAAAATCTCATATAAATGTCACTAAACCTATATAATAAATTGTGAATATTTTATTACAACTTGTGAGGCGATAGATAGCCAGTCTTACATGTATAGTTACATTGGTAAAGTAAAATGATCTTAAAATATATTCCTTTCAAAGAGAATGAGTCTCACCCTTGAAGAACAGTATTCTTCTTAAAGCTCACAAATAATGAGTTGGGCCGGCTTATTTGTACAAAATCATTGTAGGACACAGGATGGTATGGCACGACACATTAATCTGTCGGGTCATGCTAGGCTTAAAATTGAGCACGTCAGGCCAAACACGGCCTCACACGAAGAGTAACCATTATATGACCCATGACAACTCTAATTCCTCTCAGATTAGTTTGATATCGAAAGATGGATAAAATGGTTTAACTTCTATATCAACTTTAGATAGACTGGCAAAAGAACCACACTATGCATGTCAGTTTGCATGATCGTATTATTATTATTATTTTTATTATTCTAACAAAAAAGTAACTATTTTTATATGTATGAGGCATATGATCACAAACTTGTAATTTGTCTCTATGCCATAGTGTGACATACTTTGCATTATTCCATATGACAAACTTGTGATCCCTGTGTCATTACCTCTGTCTAAGACTAGAACAAACAAATTAATGAACAAAAGTCGCCCTCTTAAAAACTCTAAATTGCATGACTATACCTAGCTAGCTAAGAGCAAACAATAACAAAAATCAAACACTACCCCATGATAGAAGCAACTCTCTCCTCAATTTCCTTCGTCGAATTGTATATGATAAACTGCACTTAAGCTCCCTCGATTTTTGGTTCCTTTGGCACGTTTGCCCCTCCCGAAAAATAAAATAAAATAAAATTCAGGCACATTATAACTTTGAATTCTTTGTAGTACTTTGCGATGTCAAGCAAACTCTTTATCTTTTTTTAGACGATTCAATGAGAGACAGCCACGAGATTATTGACAAAGTTTTATCACAAAAATTTTGGTTTTTGTTTTTGTTTATTTTTTCCATTGTCTCGTAAACCAAGTTTTTTTAAAGATCTTTGCTCCATGTATTTACTTTTAAGTTCCGTATTCATTTCTGTTAACGCAACAACATGAATACAACTCTATGATTAATAAAGGCGTGCGAGTTGCTAAGAACATGACCTTTCTAGTATGTTTTTATACATGTAGAAAAAGAGTTACAATGCGTCGCACTTAAAACGTTTCAGGTAGCCATAAATTCTTTTACAGGAGCAAAAATTATAAAACAATAATTAAGAGGGGAAACTGATTAGACTTTGTAAATAGTACAACTGCAGTTAATTACCACAATTCTGTAAAAGGAAAAGCAAAAAAAAAAAAACATATTATCACCCAAATATATATATATATATATAATTAATTAAACTTCGCTTGCAATTGTCCACTCATACTTTGCAGCTTCAGTCAAGCATTCAGTCACGAATTTTGATTTAGAAGAATGGAATTGTCGACATTTCTCAAGTTTATCTTGTTGAGCATCTTTCTGGCTGCTTAGCTTTTTAATCTTTTCGCTTATTGCTGCAGGGATTTGGGTTTCAAGTTTACTCAGCTGGAAACCAAAAAAAGCTCTTGTGATCTTCCGTAGAGGTTCCTCTAGAAATTTCATGTCAATCTGGGCCCTATAAAAAGCGAATTCCACGTAGAAATACCAATTTTCAAGTAGATCTTTGGTGATATCTCGGATACTGATACTGTGCATTTCCTTCACCACCTTACATGCAAAGAAAAGGGTAATGCTTTTCATTGTTGATGATATTGATGGCTCATACTTGCAGGTGATATCTCCATATTTGAGAAAAAGTGATTTGAGAACACGGGCCAAAGTAAAAGGAATTTTGTAACCCTCCACTTCAACAGTCTTATAGATGAACATTATTCATCTTAAAATCCTCAAATGAGCTGGCCATCCTATTTACTGATGGAGCCAAGTATTCATGAGTGGGGCATGTGCCCCCATTTATTTTTAAAATTCAAAATTTAACTTTTAATTTGTAATCTAGAATTTTAGTTATATCCTTATTTACCTCTTTATTTTGAAATAAAATTGTAATTGTCTCCTCACAAACTAATTGAAATATAGTGTTGCACCCTTATGAAATGACTGAAATATTTTGTTATGCATTTATGAAATAATTGAAGTTGTTATACCCTTATTTCACAAGAAAATTAAAATTATGCCTTATTCAATCATGGAAATGAATAGTTATATATGTTTATGTAGTAAAATACTATTTCTAATTTTTATATAGTGCCACCACAAAAAAGAATTTCTACCTCTGCCATAGCACTATTGATATAAAATCACGATACAATATGATGAGACTACAAAAGTATACATTTTACAAGGCTTAAATAATTTATTTATGCTTTCTATTTCTTATTAAATCCTCTAATTAATAGCTTTTTTGTGTTAATAAGTATTTTTATGTCTTAGTATATAAATATGTTTAAAAATATGTTTTTAGTATGTTTTTATGTTTAATAATATTTTTGGTAATTTTTAGAGTCGTTTTGATTAGTTAAATAAGTGTTTAGTTTGTAAATAATCATAATCATAAAAATAATAAGTGGTTATTTTATTTTAAGTCTTAATGTATTTGATAGTGTGTTTTGAGTTTATAAATATGTTTTATTATATTTTTTGTAATTTCTAAAAATATTTCTGAGTTTTAAAATATCATATCTATGTCAAACTAAAAGAGACTAAAAATTTTAAATGTTTTTAATTATTTTTGTGTGTTTTATTATAAAACAAATATTTTTAACTATTGTGAATATTTTGTGTGCAAAATAATTAATTTTAGTATGTTTGTTAATTTTAGCTTTGAAATCTAGAGGAAAAATGAAGCAAAAGGGAGCAAAAAGAGTAAGACAAACCTTAAATGCTAAGAAATAAAAAAAATAAAATCAAAACAAGTCACGTGGTAGCCTCTGATCTGATTACGCCACCCAACTCATCTGGGCCATCCACATATATGCCCTATGTCAAGAAAGGCTCTGATTTTTGTCATGGCCTTAATTTTTGTGTAGCACAACCATGGGGCCTTAACAATTCTGATGCTAAGTTAGTCTTGAATTCGCTCAAACTCTCACGACAAGGCGAGAATGATAATGGTTAAGTGAGAACACTTGAAAGGGAACCAGAGATACAAAACACAAAGTAAGCTTCTATCAGAATGGGGAAATAATACATAATGAGGGGGTTCTTTACACTCTGAGAGGATCTTTTACAAATAAAGGGGTCTTCCCCTTTTTGTAGGCCTATTGTTTGAACCGTGACTTGGCCCGCACTCAAGCCTTGCTGCAGGTCTGCACCCAACAATGTGCCACTTGGCTCCTTAACAATGGCATGCCTACACCTGATAGTGGTGCCACATGACTCTGTGAAATTCACAAGCCCATGCTTGATAGTGGCGCCGCTTGACTCCGTGAAAGCTGCGGGCCCACGCCAAATTGTGGCGTCGCTTAGAGCTGACAATTTCGGATATGGCACGATGACACGATACGAAAATGACATGAGATAAATAGGTTTGGCACGCACGTATATTAATTATGCCATAAATGAATTGACATGAATAACATGAAAATAAATAGGTTGGATTCGTGCTAGCACATTTAACATGCTTTAACATGTTCATCGCACATTTAAACTGAAAAAGAAAAAAAATTATGCTTTTACAAGTAGATGAATTGAACCTTGCACCTAGGAATTCCAAGTCACTTTTGCCAACAGCCCACCACTGCACCAAATGTTGATTTGGTGTTAAATAATAGCTTCTAATTTATTTATAGACTTTTCTTCATTAGCTTTTCAAAACTACCACAATGAAAGAAAACGTTGCCCTTTTCTCATCCGCCCTTTATATAAACATCAGCTTCTTTGAGTTCTCAAATTTTCCATGCAGCGGCAGTGAAGCAATTGGTGGCCTTGAAATAATTTTTCTTCAATTTAAAAATTAGGAGGGAAAAAAATCTAGTTAGAAATATTTAATAATTAAATATAATTATATTTTTTACACTAATATTTAAGGTTTTTTAATTTATTTTGGCTTTAATTTTAGTTTGGTTTTAATTTTGGCTTTATTTTTTTAAATTTGGTTAGTAAAAATTAAAAAAAAATTATAGAGCATACGAAATTAAGAAAAATTATATAGTAAATTTGTTTAATCGTGTCGTGCGTGTTACATGTTCATTAATTATGTTGTGTGCGTGTTTACATTTTAGGCACGTTTATTAATTGTGTCATGTTCGTATTTAGTTTAATCATGTCATGTTGTAAACCTGTTGGCACGAACACGACACACAAACACAAATTGCTAGCCCTAGCGTCGCTTGGTTCCACAAAAGCCATGTGCCCATGCCTGATAATGGCATCGCTTGACAATCGTGTACGTGGCGCGGCTTGACTCTGTGCTGAGTGCATGCCTATGCTTGCCTGTGGCACATGCTGGTCTCTTATGGCTAGGTTGGGATAAAAATTTTGCAGCCCGTGACATTTAGCTCTGGATCCTATGCGCTCATTCTCACGTGCATTTGTGTAACAATTGCCAATTTATTTGTAACGATTGGTACCTCAGATTTAATGGTATTATATGAATTTTCATGAAATAATATTATTAACTATTTATTTTGACAGGTGATGGTCACGTGAAATTGATGTACTCGGGATGTTCATGTCAACAATGATGTTAAGCATAATAAATTTAAATTAATGTTTTATTCATATCAGAGAATATGGTACCTAACTATAAGAATTATGATATTATATGATACATTTTATGATGATGGCATGAAGGAATTGTTTTTTTATGCAATGGTTAAATATGCATAGTGCACATATATGTAAATTTCCACAAAGTAAGAATTGATTAAACACAATAAAATAATGTCATATGCATTGTATAGCATACATTAATACCTGTTATATATTAATATACCTATGTTGTGTGTGTGGGCAAAGTTGCCATGCAACAAATGGTGAGCATAATGTATATACATATAAATATATTATAAATGTGGTAATTAAATATTATTAGATATTATATGATGATGGTGATGGCAACTAGTATCTAAGATATGTGAGTGTTGCCAGATATGTTTGGATGGAAGTATTTAGTGCATCAAGCACTTAGATGGTTGCATGGATGCTTTGTGCACCGGCTTAGATGATTGTAAGTGTAATGTTGGATGTGGACAACAAGTTGTCATATTGTGTTGTCTAAGGATAGGATCCGAATGAAATAATGGAGTCCAACACCAATTGTTATTTTATTATTTGTTTTGTTGGTAATTGGTTGACTTGTTTGGAGAATTATTACATGATAGGATAAGATAGCATTATCATGTCCCCCACTTAATTGTAGACCTGTTCTTTCATTTCTCTATCTCATTCCCATGGATTCCCTCACCCAAATTCAGAAAATTTTGTTTCCACAAGAGAAAACCACTCAAACTCACCCAAGACACTCCTTTCCTTCACATACATATCTCTCAAACTCCTTCAACTCATATTGTCCATGTTTTCTACATCTTTCCCTCTTCCATATTTGCTGCAAGGACGTAGAGAAGCATCAAGAAATCCTTAAATTTTTCTTAGGCAAATTCAAAGGTCATAGAGCAAGCTCCATAAACAAGTAAGCATTTTACTCTTGGTTTAACTTGTGTTCATTTTATCTCTTAAAATCTGACTACCATAACTTTATCTATAAGCTTCTGTTTTCCACGAAATTTTATTATGATGTTCATGTATATGTTTTGTGATGTTGCTCCAAGTCTCACATCATTTGAAATTTTCTATGCTAAGATATTAAATTTTTACTCTCTACTACTCACGGTCAAATTGTTGTTATCGATAAAGTAGTACAAAAACGTGGTTTATGTTCAAGAGGCAAATGAATGGTGAATTTGATGAAATTTGGTAGAGTTATTCATGGATATATTAGGTTGTGATCTGGAGAGTTTCATAGTGATATCATGTATATTTTGTGAGTTATTAAACTTTCTTCAAACTAGGTTTTCATGGCTATGAACTTACAAATTTTAGACTTTTTGCTTTTATGACTTTTTATTATAACTAAATGAAATTGTTTGGCTATGGGAGTTTTTATATATTGTATATAGATATATATAGGATGTCATAAAAATTTTGAGGTCAAAATAATTTTCATAATATTTTTCTTAAATGCTAGTTATAAGGTGTTCACTACTCTATGTTTATAAGTCAGTTTTACCACTGGCTTCAAATGTGTATTTTGACTTATTCTGATTTTATTTAAAGCTAAATTGTGAATATATTATAGCTTTATATGTCTATTATAATTAATATTTTTGTTAAATTATTTTATGACATAGATAATTTAATACATAATTTTCATTCTAGGTTGTTCACTGTTTACTGTGTGCTGGTAGATTTGATGTTCTTAAATAAGATATTTATTTTAATTAACAAATGAAATTTTTACGACCAACGAAAAATCATGGTACTATGTTTATGTGTTAGCTTTGTCCCTACAAAAATTTCAACTTTTAATTGTATGTAAATTGTAAGTATAGAGCTTTAAACATTTAAAGGTCAGGCAGATACTATGGGCAGATATATAAAACATTCAGCGTGATTCTC
This sequence comes from Artocarpus hirsutus, assembly GCA_946598075.1. Taxonomy (NCBI): domain Eukaryota; kingdom Viridiplantae; phylum Streptophyta; class Magnoliopsida; order Rosales; family Moraceae; genus Artocarpus; species Artocarpus hirsutus. The sequence continues at coordinate 8,978 of CAMOHE010047644.1, forward strand.
GTTGGGTGGGGCGCTGATTAGAAAAATAAAAAAATAAAAAAAAAATTAATAAAATATAATAAAATAATACTAAAATAATCTTCAATAGTAAAAAATTTTCACTATAAATAGGGGTTTCCCCCTCCTGAGCACCCCTCACAGGCCTTTGGCCCAAATTTCCCTTCTCCTTTTATTTTTCTTCTACTGAACCTCCTACTCAGCAATATCCCTTTTAGGAAGGGAAACTGATAGGGTATTGCCCTAACCCCATTTTAATATTAAAATAATGTCTAAATTAACATAGAGAGTCTGGTGAGGCAGAGAGATCTTGTATATATAGTACTTTGGTATGGATTTTAATTCTATATATACTATATAGTGCTTATATTTTTGTGAAATAAATTATATTTTTCAAGTTTTTAATAATTATTGTTAATGTTATTATGTTGCTCAATTCTTGCAAAATTTAGTCATGCTTTCTTTATGTAATTTAATTGTGTTGCATAATTAATATTAATAATGATGTAATAATGCTTAATTTTATGGAATGTCTTTTACTACAATACAAATTGTTATATTATCGATTTTAGATATTCCATAAGACGAAATGCAGTAGGAATTAATGCAAAAATTTATTCCATATAAATATATTAATTTTGATTTGTTATTATTTTTTCTATCTCAAAATTATGATAATTATAATTGTAGTGACAACGGTTATAATTTGCATAATTACTGTACGAAATAATTAGTGAAAGATGATTATTTCCTACTTTTTATAGGAAAACCCTTACTGTATTATGGCTTGTTATATTATCGCTTTAGATTGACTAATAAAATTAGTAAAAGTACTTGAAATTAACGAGAAAAGGCATAATAAATCAAATGCTTTAGATGATTATTTGTTTAGAGTTAAAATTTCATATCAGTTATGAAACATACAAGGGATTTTTAAAGCTTCACCGTTTTAATTTTATGCTTTAAATTTTGAATTAAAAAATCACAAAAAAATATTTCTTTTATTTTAAACTTTGTTTTGAAAAATCCCTTACCTTTTTAAATGTTTATTTCTATCAATCTCCTAAGTTACAAATTTTTCACCTCCTTGTAAATATGATAACCTTTCTATACTACAAATGTTTGTTGTTTAAATAAAATATTTTAGACGACACAACATAGTACAATGTGTGTATTGACCGTGAAACAACACGTTAATCTGGGGACCATACTAGGCTTAAAGATAATAAGCACATTGGGCGAAACGTGACCTGACACGAAGAAACTCAAATTCCTTTCAGATTACTTTGGTGAGATATTCAAAGATGACATGGCTTAACTTCTACATCCACTACTACAAAATATGGATACCACGACGGTTTATAATCGTCGTGAAAAAATTTCACAACAGTTAAAAAACCGTCATGAAAACTTCTGTCGTGGTACAACATGGAGTTTTCATGACAGTTTTTACTGTCATGTAATAGAAGAATTGGCATAGGACTGGTATGTATGGAGTGATTTTCCACGACGATTTTGATAAAAAACTATCGTGGAACCTAGGGCTAACACCGTTGTGGAACCTATGGTGGAAATTAGGTTTCCACGACGGTTCTTAACAAAACCGTTGCAAAAACCCTAGATTCCACAACGGTTTTGTTCATAGACCATCGTGAAAAATTGGTATTTTTTCAAAAAAAATTCTCCAATAATTTCTATTTCCCATGGGATGGCCAGTCCCGTATGTTATCCATTACATCAAGGCTCTAATTGCATACAATAATTGGTATATATTAAAAATTACAAGGTATTTACAAGATCATTTTACATTTGAGCTATTTTGAGCAATTTGTTAATCTACTATGACGTGTACCTATCTAAAGAGCACATACATATTTACAAATTATACCCACTTTAATCTAACTTCATGTATATCCGTATGTATATAAAAATCTTTTTTTCCTAAGGCTTTTATACCACTTGTAATTATGTACCGCATGAAACGTAGAATAAAAAAACCACATTCTACATTTCCTTGTTGTCTTGGACACTTACGTTTGGAATATAACATTCCGTTCAGTCGGTTTGTGACACCAGTTCCCGCTTGAAGCTTCAAATTGTTAAGCGCCCTAACAATGTGTTATATTTAAATAATAAATTAATAGACGATACAATTATGTGAGACTAAAAACAATTAATTTTATAAGAGAACATTAATACTTGTAATCTCGTGACTAATACAAAATCCTCACGTGGTAGGTGTCCGAGGGGGTCAAACCAATATATGTGGTCCTCCCATGGCAAAATAAGCCCCAACATCCAATGTTCTCCAACATTGTATGGCAGGAAGAATAATTTCCCCCTCGGTGCTTGAGCTAATTGGTGGAGGAGTGATGTGGTACGCTCTCTATGATCACTTTGTAAGTCTCTTGTAGCACTTGAAACAATGGCCGGAGATATCAAGCCGAAATTTTACACCATGCCTTGAAGTTCACAATATTCTATCAAAAAACTACAATAAAAAACAATGTAGTCAATTATTTTAAAACAACTTACAACTCTACCTATATCTTAAAAATATGAAATAAGGCTGGAGTTATTACCTGAGGTATACCAGGATACAGTTTGCCCTGATTTTATTAAAGTTGATGAAGTAGTAAACATCTTCATACCCCACATAGATAGGCAATTTATTGCCAATGACATTTACCGGTATCGGGCATTGAATCGCCGACCCATTGCGCATAAAAAAATGTATGTATAGAGCCAACTGCATAAATTCTGAAGGTATTGAAGCAAAGTTAAATACAGAGAGTTGCTCATTAGCAACGGTTTGTTCTTGTTCCTGTTCTATCTCTGGTTGTGATTCCTTTACTTTTGTAGAGCTTTTCTTTTTTTGGCATTTCTTTCCGCTTAGATCTTGTGGAACATGGCTAGGCGCTCAACTTGTCTTTGTCAATGTGATTACTTCAACTAACCTCTTCGGCCATGCAATGAAGCTTCCGACTGCTTCACCCATAGTTTTTGCTTCAAGTGTTGGAATAGGCAATTCAGTTGTTCTAACTTTGATGGTAGTGATGCTACTGCTCACATTCTCTTCCCCTAATAGTTGTCCGTGAACTGTATCAGTTGGAAGACTCGCCATCCACACCTTTCCAAACGCAACAAGTGTACACCTACCATTAACTCTACCTCAACGAAGAGCCTACATTGTTCGGGCTCTTGATGAGGAGGTGACAATTGGACTTCTAGAGCTTTTGCTACATTATTGGGAGGGTTACAACTAGCTTTGAAGCTATTGCGTTGTGAGATGCTATCATCCGTCGACTTGGCATGTCCTTAGAAAATGAGCTCGGTCACAAGACCCCGCGGTTTTGCAATCTCCATCTACATCTTCGACATTTGGGAATTCAATTTCGATGTACCTGATTGGAGGTTAAAGTCTTGAGACTACTTCATATACTTTGATTGACCGCGAACATGTCCTGAATGTTCCAGTTTCCCTAGTGCCCTTGTCAAAATGTCATCATTACCGACTTTTTGGAAGCTCCCTTGACTTTGTTGAGTTGTGTATTCATCCTGTACAACAACACAACCATGTTATTCAAGCAATCCTTCATCTGGTATTAAATTACAAAATAATTGTTCGTGGTCAGTAAACTTACAATCAAGTTCCCTATTTATGCTACTTTTGGATTTTTGAACTGGCTATCAGGACCTTGACGTGATTTAACCCACAACTCCTCCCGTATTGGTAGCACGCCTGTCTTTGCAAACTGTGTTATGCTATGTTAGTAACATATTAATGATAAAATAATTGATATATGTAATATGAGTACAATATTAACATACCAAGGATTGCTCCAGCTCTTTATATCTTACTCGGCGAGCAGTATTCATTTTTCGCTCTTATTTTTCTTACGTTTGATGGTAGCAGTTGGAATTTGGTGAAACGACGATACCTCACAAAAGCTTCCCAATCTTCATCATTTATGAAGGGGTATTAGTGTACTACTATAGGAGCCTGTTTATATACATTTTCATCCTCCTTTGGAATGGAAAGATATGGTTATACAAAGGTAACGTAGAGGTCGGATCTGAACCTCTTTGCTAATTTACCACAAACCTTCAAAGCCCTTTTCCTATATCAATCCTCGATTGTGAAAGCTTCATATATCTCTCTCCAAATCACATCTTTTATTTTATCTAAATCCTTAAACCTCAAATCTTTTGTCCATATTGAATGTGCTCTCAACTGAGGACTCCGATCTAACTACTTAATTCATGGCTGGGTGAGCCTTCCGATTGGCCTTTTGAATCAAAAGTCACTTCAATTCTTAAATCTTTCTTTCTCATACGATGAATTTTTTTTATTAATGTAGCCCTTCGCTCAAAGTCTACTTTCGGATCAAATTCGGTTCGCCTTCGTGGCTTACTGCGTTGGTTTCCCTTGCTATATTGCGATGAAGATGGAGTGCAGTCTTCGTACTCGTCCTCGTAATGGTCATTATCGATTTCGCGAGACATTGTATCTGTTCAAAATAAGCCAAAACTAACACAGACATACTAATATTAAATTATAATCTTACAGTAAAAATTGACATATTATAAATTCACAAATTATAATTTAACATATTAAAAATTGCATATTATAAATTCACATCTTATAAATTAACATATTGTAAATAAACATGTTAGAAATTGACATATTACACATATTTACATAACACTTTAAACAATTTCACAATTAAATAATATCACAATTTTACATCTTCACATATTCACAATTTCAATTACACATATTCACAATTTTATAATTTCACTTACACAATTTCACATATTTACATTACACTTTAAACAATTCACATATTCACAATTTCTTAATTTGACAATTTTACATCTTCACAATTTCACAATTTTAATTACACATAAACTCTATTTTACAATTTCAGTTACACAATTTCAAATTTCAAGTACACATATTCACAATTTTATAACTTCAATTAAGCTCAAAACCATTGTAGAAGATTGATTTTTCATGACGGTTTTTGCTAAAACCGTCGTGAAAAAGTCACGATGGCTTTTATAAAAATTGTTGTGAAAAAATACTGCTTTCCACAGCATTGTTAGCGCTATTAAAAGCTTTCCGCGATGGTTTTTGGGAAAACCGTCATAAAAAAAATTATCTTAAATATTTCTTACACATATAATATTCTTTGTTGCCCAAGGTGGCCAGCCCGTATGTTAAGCATCCAATGGCCCAGAATATATACTTTATCTCCGTTTTCACCAGAAATTTAACTATAGATAGATATACAAAAATTAAGAAAAGATTGAAAAATGCAATAGATTAAAGCGAAATGTTCCAAGTAAGTTAACATATATACAAATTATTGATGCTCATCTTTTTATTTTCTTTTTCATTGGTTCCTAAATACATATCCATTCCACACCTTCACAAAGCAAGTGCGAAACATCATCTTCAAAACTATTTATCTCTTCAACCAGTGGTAATCCTTTTGTGAATGAAGGGATATCTGTGCAATCTTCATCGACTTCTTCACCGTCGATAACTATTCTTGGCTTTGTCGGGACAACTAGAGACAACTCCATGTCTTGGGGATCTGTAGTATAAAAAACTTGGATTGCTTGTGATGCCATAATGAAGGGATTATTCTTGTATGCCAATCTTCTAAAGTCAACCACTGTGATGCCATCATCATCATTCTTAACATAGTTATTATCAGCCCACTTGCACTTAAAAAGTGCTATGTGTAATCTCCCATAATCAAGTTCTCAAATATCTTCAATGAAACCAAGTAGTTCATGGTCCCATATACCGGATTCTTGTCCTTGGCGGAGGCAATATGCATAGCCTCAGCACGAAGAGTCACACTGCTATTTTGCACCAGATGCTTCTTATCCCTTTCACGAGTGTAGAAAGTGTAACCATTTATGAAATATGACATGTACCTTGTAACTACCGACGATGGTCCTCTAGCTAGGTTCTTCAACTCCTGTGACATGCGTCCATCTTGTGATGTGGAGCAGTTGCTATAGATGTGTGCTCTAATCCACAACCGAAAGGTCGGTTGTGTTCATCTTCCAACCACTTCTCATTTCTTGCTCTTTTTGGGTATGCTTTTTTTAATTCATTCATGTGCACCTCAATGAAAGGCTCCACTTCATTAGCATTGTGCAAGACATAATGACAAGCTTGCTCCCACTCCTTTCGATTTACTGATGAAGGATTACTCATAGATAGTCCCCTAGCCTCAATGTTTATAGTCTTTGGCACCCCAATTGTGTTTGCATTAAATAGGTACTCGAAGCAAAATTCAACCGATTCCTCAGCTATGTAACTTTCTACAATACATTCCTCCGGCCTATTTCGATTCTTCACATAGCCCTTCAAAACCTTCATATATCTTTCAAATGGGTACATCCATCTCAAATACACCGGTCCGCATAACTTAACTTCACGTACTAAGTGCACCGTTAAATGAATCATGATGTCAAAAAATGCTAGTGGAAAAATACTTTTCAAGAATGCATAAGGTTTGCACCAACTTCGATTGCAGTGAATCTAGCATAAGTGGATCAATGACCTTTGAGCATATTGAATTGAAGAACGAGCACAACTTGAAAATTGCAAAGCTCACATCCTTTGTTAGAATTCCTCGCAAAGTAAGTGGTAGTAATTGCTGCATCAACACATGATAATCGTGTGTTTTCATGCCAATAAGTTTCAAATCCTTCACCGCCACTAGCTTTTTGCAGTTCGAAGAATACCCGTCTGGCACTTTTAATAAAGCAAGCCATTCACAGAGCTTTTTCTTTTTCGCTCTGGATAACGTGTGCTTTGTCGAAGGTAAGTAAGTATGGTTTCCTCTTTTCTCGGGAAACAAATTAGGCCTAATATCCATTTCCATGAGATCTAACCGAGCTTTTTCACCATCTTTAGTCTTGCCCGGAATGTCAAGTAATGTGCTGACTATGGATTCACAAACGTTTTTCTCAATATGCATAACATGCAAGCAATGACGAACAAAAAGTGTCTTTCAGTAGGGAAGATCAAAGAAGATTGATCTTTTTTCCATGGTCTATCATTTTGCGTCTCCTCCTTACCTCGCTTTTTCTTACCGAATACGACTCTTATATCTTTTACCATTTCAAATGTTTGTTCACCTGTCAAAGGGCGATGAGGGTCTCTTTCTTCGCTGTTGCCATCAAAGGCTTTCTTTTGTTTACGGTAGTGATGATCTCTTGGCAACCATCTTCTATGACGAAGAAAAATGGTTTTCTTTCCATTCTTCAACCATTTTGTGAGACGTTTCCATCATGCAAATAGGACAACTAATAGAACTCTTCACCAAATAACCAGATAAATTGCCATATGCGAGGAAGTTGTTAATTGTCCATATCAACATCGCACGAAGTGTGAACGTCTCTTTTCGATAAGCTTCTCTAACTTCAACTGCATTTTCCCACAACTTTTTAGGTAATTGATTAACGGTGCCAAGTATACATTAACATCATTGCTTGGTTGGTGAGGACCCAAAATCAATAAAGACAACATTAAAAACTTCTGCTTTATACATATCTTTGAAGGGAGATTATATTTAACAAGTATTACGGGCCAAGTGCTATGCCTACTACTCATGTTACTATGTGGGTTCATTTCATCTGTCGACAAAGCGAAATGTATGTCTCTTGGATCCGCACTAAAGTTGGGATAATCAGCTTCAAAAGTCTTCTATTGTGGTGAATCTGCTGGGTGTCTAAGCATACCATCATCCACCCGTTTGTCATGATGCCATGTTAAATTCTTGGCATGTTCTAGGTTTTTGAATAAATGCCTCAAACATGGTACCGATGGAATGTACCATAACACTTTCTTTGGCACTCCATTCTTGTCATTTTTTGGCTCCTTTTCTTTCTTCCACCTTGCTTGTTGACAAACTGGACAATAATTCTCGTCCCTATACTCATGTCTATAGAGACCACAATCATTTTCACAAGCATGAATTTTCTCATAATCCATTCCCAAAGTGCTCAAAATCTTCTTAGCCTCATACATACTAGTTGGCAATTTATTACCCTCTGGTAAAAGCCTTCCTAAAAATTCCAACAGCTTTATGAAACTAGAATTTGACCACCCACCCGACGCTTTCAAATTCCATAATCCAACTAAAGCAGACAATTTAGTGAAATTGGTACACCCCTCATACACGGGTGTCTCTACATCATTCATCATTGTCTCAAATAAATCCAAACTGTGCACAAAGTGTTCTTCTAAATCATTGACCATGTCAACCATATTGTCTTGATCCTCCATATTATCCTCCACAATAGCTTGCTTTTCTTTACTTAGTAAAGTTGGATTAAAATTAGACTCGCCATGAAAATGCCACGTTTGATAACTACTTATAATTCTATTTTGAAATAAATGTCCTCTAACAATTGGAATTGGATGCAATCTATGGTTTCCACATTGAACACAAGGACATCGAATTTTATCACCATTGGTATAACTTTTGGCAAAATCCAAGAACTCTTTCACACCATTCACATACTCTCTAAACAATCGAAAATCCCACATCAATTTCCTATCCATTTTTCAATTCCTAAATCGAAATAATAAATAACAAATATTCAATTAAAATTAATTTCACAATTTGTATATATACCCACCTATATATATTAATTAATCATAAAACAAGTTACACATACTCATTATAAACGAAGAAATTATACCCATGATCCACAATACAAACTTCACGGAATAAACAACAAAATCAACAACTATTTATCAATTTCGGATTAATTATATAACACAATTAACAACTATTTATCAATTTATACAAAAACTTACAATTTGGGCTGAGATTAAGGAGTGTAGAGGCGGAGAGAGACGACAGCGACTGATTCAGACGGGTTTGTGTTTATATTTGTGAATTGTGTTTCTAAAATGTGTCTGAATGTCGAGGTAGGAAATGGGGGTTTTAAGTATGCTACCACAACGGTTTTTTAAAAAACCGTCGTGGTAGCTTACGTCTTTCACGACGGTTTTTTAAAAAACCGTCGTGGTATCTCCCGTCCCTTCCCACGACGGTCTTCGTTTTCGCAGGCGTAACTCGCGTCACTTTTTAGATCTTACCACAATGGTTTTTAAGAAACGGTCGTAAAGTAAAGGTCGTATAATCAATAATTTCTTGTAGTGATCAAATCCCTTTTGACCAGTAAAAGAACCACACTGTCGTAATATTATTCTTTCTTAAAAGAAAAAGTGAACAAGCTTGTAATTTGTCTATGCCATAGTGTGACATCCTTTCCATAATCATCCAATATTACAAAACTTTGATCACTGCATCATTACCTTTGTCTAAGACTAAGAACAAACAAATTAAAACTCGAAATTTCATGACTATACCTAGCTAAGAGCATGAACATGTAATTTGAAGGAGAAAATGGCAACAAAAATCAAACATTACCCAACATGAGAGGAAATCACTGCTCAATATCCTTCATCTAATTGTATACGGTAAATTGCACTTTAGCCCCTTGATTATGGTGCTCTTGGCACGTTTGTCCCCCCGCCCCAAACCAAGCACAACTGCTTTTCTGGTTTTTTTTTTAACCTACTAAACTGTGCCAAAAGTGACATAAATGAAGGGGGCAATCTACTCTTTGGTATAATGAGGTATGAATTGATCTCCAAAGTGATGAAAATGATCATTCTCCCCTTCAAGAAGGCGCACAACCTGTGATTATAAGAACCAAAATATTAATTAGAATATCGCCAAGCACATATTATAAATTGTCACATGGAAATCTAGCTAGTGGACGTTTCTGCCCTATCTAGTCATGTGCACATAGATGTTCGAAGGGATCCATATATTACGCCAAAATTGATAAAGAGTTTCCAAAATTGATAAAGAGTTTAGGAACTAGGAGATCAATAAATTAATGTCATTAACCTCTATGGCCTTAGATAAATAATTCCGGTAAGCAGTGTAGTTATGGGTTTAGTCTAACAGTAAATCCATATATACTTGACTTTTAATATTATCGAAATTTATACTTTGAATTCCTGCGGTACTCTCAAGTTAAAAAGAAAAAAAAAAATAGGAATCATCTTTAGTTTAATTACCTCTCCTATGGATGGACGCATTTCAGGGCTTCTTTGGATGCATGAGTATGCAGCTTTAGCCATACGGTAGAGCTCATATGTGTCGTATGAATCCCCAATCCGAGGATCAATCAGCTCATGTAATGCCGGCCTCTGGATTATTGGTTCCGCCTGAGATTTTCACACAAACACATGATCATATGCTAATGAAGTCGCGACTGACCTAATTAAGTGGTCGCCAGGGTTAATTTCACATCGATATCGATCAATTTCTCAATATCAAGGTTAAAAAATAAAAATAAAGAAAAGTAGTCAATTCTTGAGAGTAGGATTCGACGGCATAAATAACGCGAACCAACATTTACGTACCCACTGCCTTAGAGATTGCTTTATCTCTTCACCTTCTACGTCGATCACCACTTTGCGTCCAGACATAAGTTGTAACAGAACAATGCCATATGCATACACATCTGTTCGTACAGAAACAATGCCATTTTCTGCATACTCTGGAGCAAGGTATCTGCACTCATAACACCTGGCTTCAGTATCTGTCATATATACACTCCCACATCTTAAGAAATACAAATAAATATATGGAGGGTTAATTTTAGATGTGACCACAAAAATAAATGGCCCATTTGGTTCACAGTTAAACACAAAGTTAAATTTTTGTGAAGGACAGTAAAATGATTCAAACTGTGATTGGAACCTACAAAACAAGAAAGGCCCAAAAGGTGTTTGATTTTACTCGTTACAACTTAAAATGACACAAAACTCTACATGAACTTATGATAGATGACAGTTTTGGTGCTTCTGTCTTTGCAATGACGTTAATTTTTTAGCAGCTTTAATTATGTAAGTGTGTGTTCGTTAGCTGATCCACACAAATCGTTGAAAAATTGTCCTGTACTCACCAATCACGTGCCATTTCTAGTTACTCTTAACATTATAAGAGCTATTAATGATGAATTAGTTCTTACCCTAATGTGCCAAGTATCCTCGTTTGCAAAGTATCGTCGCTAGTCTTCCACTTCGCCAGCCCAAAGTCCCCAAGCTGCAGGGAGTGCAAAACGACAATATTAGCTGGCTACAATTAATAACAAAAAATTAACAAAAAGAACCTATATGATAGTTATATGTGCATTACTTTGATCTTAATTATTTTCAATTAAAGTGATTAATTAGCGTAATAAATTTGTACCATTGGAATGAAGTCGTGCGTTAAGAGGATGTTGCTTGGTCGCATGTCCCGATGAATTATAGGACCTCCACGGCATTCCTCATGTAGGAAACGCAATCCTTTTGCTGTCCCAATTGCAATTGCATATCTTTGGTGCCATTCAAGAGGAGTTGCTTCTTTATCTATATGCGGAATTACCTCCAATAAATGACTAGATCATGTAATGCACTACTTTTGTGGTCAACATCTACCATAGTTAGATAATTGTTTTGTGTATATATAATGACTAGAATAAAAAAGTATTAGTGATCATTGAGCAGTATTAAATAACCCAACAGGGTTGCTACACATGGGAATAGGACCCTTACCCCAGTGTCCAACGGGACAGTAACTACATCGGATTTAAAATTTTCTATCACCGTTGATTATCATGCACTTTTCAATCAATTACAAATTCACAAGTCAACTTTAGAACCCACCACGTAATCTTACATGTCAATCTAGTGTGCATTATTTTAGAGCATAGCAAACTTTGTAAGAAATACTGTTAATCCAAATTGAGTGACTTACCAAATAAATGCCAATGAAGAGACTTGTTGCAAATATACTCATAAACCAAGATATTGAATTTCTCCTTGGAACAATAGCCTAGCAACATGACTATGTTCTTGTGACGAGCAAAACTCAAGATGTAAACCTCCGAATGAAACTCTCTGAATCCTTGATTGCTTTCTTCTTTCCGCACCTTTGCCGCGATGAGCTGTCCGTTTTCGAGTTGGCCCTTGTACACATGGCCATATCCACCTTCTCCAAGTAGGTTTTCCTTGGCAAAATTTCCTGTGGCAGTCTGAATTTCATTGTACTTGAATATCATGGCATGCTTGATATGGTACGTTTCCGTTCTTACCCCACAAGTTGTGCAAAGAATAGGAGCTTCTGCGTATGTCTGTTGGAACGAGTAATTATTCCCTTCCATGCTATACAAAGCTGAATCGAAACAACAAATACAGTCTTTAAAAGTTTCTTTTTTCACCCATCAAGCTCCAAATTAATTTTACGAATATATATGCGATCTAATGTTTATATCTTAGTTTATCAATTCCCCAAAATGCTTAAATTGCTAAAAGATAAGCAAAAATACTGAATATTGGAAGTTACATTTGGCACCAAAAAGTATGAACATAACGTATTTGCCTTGTTATTTTTATTTATACTCCAATAGATGACGCTATTGAAATTCTATATAATTTTTGCCATTATCATTAAGCTTTAAAAGTAATTAAAATAAAATTTTGATGTTCAAATAATTTGAAAATGTTGCAACGATTAAAGGAAAAGAAATTGCATTAACTAATAGCAATTAAAAGTCAAATTTTGCCATAGAGTATCTTTGGTGCCACAAAATATAAAAGATGTCAAGTTTAACACCAAAAATAACGTTACGTTAGAGAGTAATTTTAATTTCCTACTTGAAGGGTAAATTTGATATGCACATACTAATTTAACACTGTATTGGAGAAACTCTTAAGATGAATTTTAGAAACCGTCATTAAAAGATTAGACGTGGAAGGAAGCAATTAGGTACCTGATTTTTCTTGCTTTAAAAAAAGTGATCTGTTTAAGAATGAAGACATAGAGCTGCTCCATGCCATGCCAAATATATCATTAGATAGTGGGTAACCACTGTAATTACTGAAAGAAGTAGCTGACTGATGGGCAATTATATCTAAATGTTGAGCACTACTCAAACCCTGACTACTACTGCTACTCAATGCGGGAACAGGCTTTGATTGGGAGATGAAGTTCTTGTGTTCTGTAAGATCTGCATGGTCATGACCTTTAAACTCAAACTTCAATACTCTCAAAGATAAGCCATCTTCAATAAATGCAACCTTGCATGGTATCTGATGAGTTTGGAACCTCATATCTCTTGTAAGGTGTCTGCACTTTTCATTTATTTTACAAACTGTCACTTATAAATTACCATAAGCGTTAAGGATTAGATCTTCTATATTACGGATGGCAATAAAAGATTGTAGAAGAAGCTTAAACAAACAAGAAACACATAAAATTTGTAGTGATTCGTCCTTGATACAAGAGTTATGTCCGCTTTTAGTTGTTGTAAAAAAATATAGTATGAGGAAAAATAAGTTTACAAGACTAAAACACAAACGTCGTTACAGCTTTCTGTGTTTTCAATAACTTCTCTAATTAACCATAAATGCGGCATCATACGTATCGCCGACATTAATTTTCTGGGCAAGAATTACGCTCCCTAACTTGAGAATAAATTGTTTAAAGGATGCCAAATTGAATTAATTTCAATTGGTAAATGAGCTGAATATGTACCATGAGTTGCTATATTATAACTCTAAGAGCCTGAACACATAATTTGAAGGTACATATGAAGCACACCATGATCGTACATACTGAATAAGAAAGTACCTATCAAGTATAACCCAAGAAGCATTGCAGGAAGTAACTTCTTGCAAAATAACCTGCTTGATAGGAAACCCAGCAATAATTTTGACTTCAATGCTGATCTGGAATAAAAAAGGAAACCAAGATGCATTTGATGAACAAGGGATACACTATCTTGGACATAATAATAATAATAAGAATAAGAAGAAGAAGAAGAAGAAGAAGAAGCTGTCTTTGGAAATATGAGAGGCAGGGCCACCGGTGGTAGAGCCACCAAGGGGCTCCATTTATTTCTACCACAACTTTTTTTTTTTTTTTTTTTTGTTGGTCCTTAGATTGCCCTGGGAATTTTTTTATATTCACCCCAGCTTCGGATCCTAGGTTGGGTTTTACTCTCATACCCACTTCATCCCTGTATAATATCCTTATACCCAATGTATTAGGGATGGTTATCTATAAAAACCCATAGATGCAGGTAAGAATGTCATCCCCTCGTTTGTGGGTGGCACCGCGTCATGTTTATATCTATAATTTATCTTCATTAATTACGGTTTTGTAACACTTTTCCTTGCCCAAAATGGAACCCAAGAAGTTGTGTGCATCTGCATCACTAACTAAAAATTCTAAAAACCAAAGAAAGACTAGATGTTTATTAATCGCAAGGGTGAGGATTCTTCCCCTTTTTGTTCTTTATTTAGTACTGTTTTCTAATTAAGATACGTTTACCTATCATGAATCAAAAGAGACCGAGAGCAGTGCGTTTCCTTTCCCATCTATGTACTATTGCAAAAGAAATAATATTTGAATTAAGCGGGGCTCAGATGATTGAAGAATAAGAAAAGGGAAACACAGTCCTAAACTACTCCTCGGCAAGAAAATTCCACAATAATTGCATATATGTGCCGTGTGTTTGGAAGCATGGTTCAAACCGCAATTTACGTTTCAACTAAATATTTTATAATATCTTCTCTCACATGTTATAATAGTCTTGATTCTAACTTGATTTCCAATCTCATTCTCAATTACGCCCTATTACTAATTTTAGCCAATGACATACCTAGTTTATACAATCTATCGACATTTTAGTAACTAATTTAGTTAGCATTTATAGTCTATCCTTAAATTTAATAAACATTAGAAAGTAATGAAAAAGGAATTAAATTGTTGTCAAATTCTTTTTTCTAATATGAAAGTAAACCATAAGAAAGGATCCAAATATTTCTCTCCTATTCTTTTTTAAACCGTTCGGCTTTCAATTTACATTCCTTTATAGATTAGGTAAGAAATTAAAAGTTTATCTCTACTGCGGACTAATACTGCTTCTCACTCACCAAAGTACAAAACACCACAAAATATATTATGCATCCCTAGAAGTCTAATGATCCAAAATAATAATGACGATAACGACGACGAGGACGATGTTTTAGAAAACTGTTTACGTATAAGAGAGTACATGAAATTACCCCTTCATCTTCGCAAATTTGAGCGCTTTGAAGGAGCATCTTCACATAAGCATCAACTTTCTTTGAGACTTCGTTCACTGTTGCCCGGTCACTCGTCATAAAATTTTCTGGATATGCTTTTATATGGTAACCCACTACGCCAACAAAAAAAAAATCCGAAAATTAATTAACAAAAATGATCATAGAATTAAAAAAAAAAAGGTTTACTTTGGTGGAAATTAAGCGACAACATACATTTTTTTTGGGTAAACCATTGAATACTTACTAGGGTGGTGAATAGTGTGCAAGATTCCAAGAACAACAAGAGTATCTCCTGAATGGAGAATGTCGCCTCTCAGTCGGACATTGTCGATGGTTCTCTTAAGCTCACCGTTTAAGCGCTCCTTCGTTGCGTCGCACACTATCAGAACGTGTACGGACGGCAAAAAGGGACTTTCTACTGTCTGCATTGTTGACCGATTACTGATGTCTAATATTTGAGGCTAACATTGGTGTTTAAATATATTCATCAAGTTTTGGTATAGAAATTAGCAATTGATGGAACACGAATTGAAAGACGGAAGACTATGATTGGGTTAAACCTGATCAAAATCAAAATTTCTTCTTTCTTTTGCAAGTCTCTCGATGTCTTCATTGTTCTCTGTGGAGATATGCTTTGGATATTCTATTTCTCCTATTTTAATGCAAGGACGGACGTGTATAACTACTACATTATGAAGCATTTGCCGACAGGACAAACATACATTAACATTTTTAGAGTTTAGTCATTTGTCCTACTCCTAATTGATTCTCAAATTCTCCGAGCCTTTATTAACTATATAATTGAGCATTCGTTCTTGGTCAAAACATCGTACTATTCCAGGATTATCTTACAGTTACACACAAAAAAATTCCAATCCAAATTTGAAGAACAGAATTGGTGTAAATTTTTATTATGTATAGTACGTGCTTAAAATTGGGGATAAAATTGATTGCGAGGTGAGCCAAAATGGTATGTATAGAAATTAATTAGTTGTACCGAATAGTGCCAATGAGTGAGTGATATATTTGTTGTTGAAATATATACTTGTTTTAGGCCCAAAACTTGATGAAGTTAAAATTTAAATTCAAGCCCAACTTTTAGAAAGATTTTCTAGATTATTCTTTGGAGTGGATGAATTATAGAAAATTCTAGATAGGAGATATTTTGGAGGAGAGTTATAGAGATTGAATTATAACCTTTAGATTAAAAGTGTGTTGATTAACAAGGTTTCACTGGTATAAATAGGGGTGATTCTCTCATTTTGCATCAAGAAGAAGTTAGAAGTTTTAAGAGTGAGGAAGACAAGAACCAAAGGTTCTTAAGTGAGTTCTTTGAGAGTGTGAAGAGTTGTAATTGTAAGAGTGTTCAATCTTCTATAAAAGAGTTTAGTGTTTAAGTTTGAACAAATTTTCAACATTTATAGGATCACATCGAAACTTCCTATTATTAAAAAAATACTTAGAAAGCATTACCACAGCCAATAGAGGGACACAAGTTGTGAGGCATACTGCATGGTGTTTAACATTATCGGTATCAGTTTTGCAAGACATACAATATGCCCTATTGAGATAGTTTAGGAATCACGAACCACCTTGTATTTTTATGCAAAGCCTACTTCTTGCAGAGCTAAAAAGAATATGACTGTTTGCAGTAGTAATGCTTACAATTATAACTTTTTGCCAAAAGTATGCAGGGACTTTTTTTTTTAAACTAGCGAATACAATTTTGAAATATTAATGAAAAATTAGGATTAGAGGTTGCCAAACATTAATACTATTCAAAGAATAATGCCCGGCATAGCACTGTTATTGTTAATAGCTTGGAAAGCAAGCGAGGTCAGGTGACAAGACTTACCAATATCATTATTTCACAAAGAATAAATTGTTATGTGATTCCGATGACGTTGTTATCAAACTATTATCATCTAAAATTGCTTTCTCCTTCTAAAGTAATAACATTATAGGGTGTTTGAAATAATGGTTCAAATCATTGGTTTGAACTGTGACAATATAAAACTCTCACATGTTAATGTAAAAAGCTACACAAGCTACAGTTCTTAAATTCAAACTGATAATTTAAACTATTCTTCTAAACATGTGATAAAGCATATTATATATGTTGGTATTTAAATATATATATTATCCATTATGTTAATTTAATTGTCGTATTCTAAAATAATTAATTGACAATGTCGGCGTCTATATCAGAAAGAATATTCTTAATCCTATAGTTTAAGCAGCTTGCGACTGATAAGTTACAAAATAATATCAATAAAAATCAACTTGTATCCACCGTTGTGTATTTGCATGTCTCAAATGTTACTATCATTTTTCTGTTCGCTTGCAAGTTTGTTTTGTGTAATTTGCACATCAATTTTGAGTTGGTTTTAATGGAATAAGAGCCCTTTTAGAAGACATTTTTTGGCTATCGAAAACTGCTGCCCCGTATAGAATACTCTCACGAATATTCGTTTTGGAGAGATGGAGGTGAACATGAAATTAGATTAACTTGTGCCCAGAATTCTCAACAAAATTTGAAAGGTTACACATTAAGTGGGTGTTTGGAAGAGTGGTGGGAACCACTTTTACTATAGCATGTGAGAGTTTTACACTGTAGCAATTTTTTTTTATCGTTACTGTAGCATGTGAGAACTTTTTACTGTTTATAACTGAGTTTGTGGTGAAAACTGAGTGGTTCCCACCACTGCTGCCAAACACCCCATAAGAAAACGACAACACAAAAAAAAAAAAAAAAAACGCAGATCAAAATGAATGCGAGTATGCTATATCAACCGTAAAGGAAACTAAATAGAAAACACACAACTAGGGGTGACAAAACTCAACAAACGACATTAATGAGAAAAGAATTTGAAACCAACATAAAACTCAACAAACGACATCAATGTCAAATGGACAACTATTCGGAAACAAGATCAATTGAAAACGTCATCATTTAGAAAACGACATTAACATAAGAAAAGGCAATTCACCGAAACAATCACAACGAATCTAAGACGACAAGCCTCAGCAAACAACAGTAACTAGAAACCAAATCAAGCATTCAAATGACTATATATAGATTAAGAACTATATAAATTGGAGAACGGCAATGAATAGGAAACGGGATCAACGCACGAAGGGACAAGTCGATGAAAACAGAAACAAAACAAAAACGACACTGGCCTCAACAAACAACACAAACAGTAAGTAGAAAACGGCACCAAGCGTGAAAACAACATGAATGTGAGAACCACAATAACTTAAAAATGACATCCATTTGAAAACGACAAAAACATAGAAACGGAATTATAATACAGTCAATTCATTGGAAACGACAACTACTTTATAACCATCTGAAACCTAAAAAAAAAGGGCATAAGTTAGAACACAACATCAAGTATTAGAAGTTTAGAACGACTTTACTACAATCAATTGAAAAGACATCGATTGGAAAACAGGAACAAATAGTACGACCTCAACGTGGAAACGACCAAAATGATTTCAAACGACATGAACATCAACAAACAAAATGAAGTATTAAAACGACATCAATGAAAAAAAAAAGAAAAGACAAATTTAACTTAAAACCACATGCTTAGAATTTGAGGCATCCTAATTAATTTCACGCTTGTATTTGCGCTTTTTGTTTTTATTTGACAACGTTAAAGAAACCTTTATTTATCAATTCATACTGATTTGTCTTTACAACACGGTAGGTAAACCAAATCGAAACAGTAATAAACGCAAATCGAAATGGTCGAATTAAAATATCAAGACGAGTACTCTTTTAGTCTATCATTACAAAAGCACGGTCAGATAACAAGTCAAGACCTTTTTACAAGGAGCTGTTGGGTTGAGGTGAATATTGGGTGGCTAGGGTGGGTTTTAGAGATTTTTCAACCCTTTCAATTAAAGTTCAGGTAGATTGATTTTAAATTTAATTTATCTAATGAACTCAAACTTAAAAAACAACTCACCCATATAAAGTTTCAGTGGATGTGGTAAGTTAATCGGATTGAGCATGATAATAAATAAAAAAATCAAACAACAATTTACCAAAATAAGAAATATATATGAAAAAACTAAAATTTATCACACATTGGATGCCTAACAAAGCTTAAATATATATGTTATACCTAATAAACAGAATATAATAAAAACTAAAAAAATACCCAATGGTTGACGATGCCGACGAGAAGAAGATCATGTGAAAGAGAGGCATGGCTCTGGAGATTAATAGCAATCAAACAAAGAGCTTTTTTTTGAACTTTGAAATAAAGAAATAGACACTTAAATAGGTAGAGTTATGAACAGAATGTAAATGGGGTGTAAGGTGTTTATATTAGAGCAGAAAATAGTGAAGTCTTTTTTATTTTTATTTTTATTATTTTTTTAAGAATTGTGTAGTGTACATTAGAAACTAGAAATTAGAAAGTAAAAATTTAAAGTCTGGAACCAAAGAGATGAAGTTTTTGAAGCTATGTTACTATTTTTTAAGAGAGCAAGGGCTTTTTTAAAGTATAAAATTATATTAAAATTACAATATTAAATATATATATTTAATAAATATTTTATATATATTTTGCAATAGATAGATTCGAATTATCTCAGATTTTGAAAAACTCAACCCAAATTCACCCAATGAAAAATCAAATTGAGTGGGTTAATTAATTTTTTTTTTCAAATTTATCATATTATCGTATTTTTTGTTCACCCTCCTGTTAAGTTATTAGCTCTTAGTCCCACATCGGTTGTAGACTAAATCTTTGGTCTATTATGAGCTTATAGAAAAGAGTGCAATTTGCTATTTAATCATCTTAAATTTATAATCAATTGTTTTTATGTGTTTTGGCCACAAGAGAAAAAGTATAACAACAAAAATATGTATTTGTATTAGTTAAATTACATACAAAATTATAGAATTTTTAATCAATTGTTTTTATGTGTTTTGGCCACAAGAGAAAAAGTATAACAACAAAAATATGTATTTGTATTAGTTAAATTACATACAAAATTATAGAATTTTAAAGTCGCTAATTCCAAAGACTACCTCATACTTAAATGTATTTTACCAATATGCCACTAGGAGATTTGAATACACTAATATGTTTGGTTCCAGCATTTTTTAAACTTAATGAACTCAAATTTAGATTCGAATATTAAAAATCTTTTGGATACATGTTTGTTTTTCAAAAATCTAAATCATTTAAGTATCAAGAATCCAAGTTTTCAAAATTCTCATCCTCCCTTAAACTTTTGATACTTAGATATCTTTGCTGCAGTAAAAGCTCAAATTCTCTATCCTATATTTGAGGGAAAAAAATCATAACTTCTTCATTTGATATCCAATTGAGATTATTCTTTTTTCACTGTGTTTCTAATGAAGAGGGGAATAAATCAAGATCCATATTACATATTTTGAAGATCATTAACATTAAGATTTTATTAGATTTATTAATAAATCAAAAACTATATTCACTACCTTTTCAAACATAAATTTCAATTTTATTTCATACTCAGATTAGAACTTAAATGCACATCCAAACGTCAATTCGGATAATAATTTAAATCACTAACTCAAATCCTAATTCAAATCACACTAACTCAAATTAAATCACTAATTTGAATCTTTTTACCAAACGGAATAAATCATTCATAACTGACAACTTCTATCACTCTCTTCCCCTCTCCCTAATGACTCTCTCAAAAATCGAAAGAAACCCATAGCTCTTTACTAATGGGCATTTTGCTCATTTTTCTTCTTTTTACTTGAGCTCTCCATCCCTTCTCCTTCAAGTAGTGCTAGAAACAATACAGAGTACATCGTAACAGTTGCAGTTTTTGAGGGAGGGTGTAACTAAGTGTAGTTATTTATTTCCTTGTGCAGTTATTTTATTTTCCTATTCAAGTTAAGGCATGTAATATTTGAATATTTGCAAATATTTCATTTTGAACTTCACTTTTAAAATTTAAGAAATTTTAATTATGGTACTTTTAAACTTATTTCTTCAAGCTTAAATTATTTTCTTAAACCGAACCTTCATATCATATGCCAGGTTGGGGTCATGAAAAAGAGGAAGAGGAAGGTTATAAAAATTTCATACAATAAAAATATTAGTTATTTAAAATATAACTTTCCAAACAAATTGAAACTGCCACTAATAGTTTCATAGTTTCTTATTCATTTATGTATCAAACCTATCCGAATTCATCAAAACATCTAAATGGGAACCTCAGAGGTGTGATCTTGTGGATGTCTGCTAATGCTTTCTCTAAGAAGTTTCTCTTGCTCTTTAAGGTTAGGTGGTGTCTGATCATAAACGTCAATGAACATCTCAGCAATTGGAGTTTGCTTTGTCTTCTCTGCAACTTGAATTGCTTGCAACATCTACATCAAAGTTTTATTATTAATTGGTCAAAAGAAAAGATAGGTAGAAATCAAGGTTAAGAAAAGATTCTCCTAAAGAAAACATAGACATTCAAAACAACCAGAATCTTGACAGTGCTTTGAAG
Organism: Artocarpus hirsutus; assembly: GCA_946598075.1. Classification (NCBI taxonomy): domain Eukaryota; kingdom Viridiplantae; phylum Streptophyta; class Magnoliopsida; order Rosales; family Moraceae; genus Artocarpus; species Artocarpus hirsutus. Next base: position 30,684 of record CAMOHE010047644.1, read on the forward strand.
CTCAGACTCAGCCTTTTCACTCCACCAACCATTTCTTTCCTCCCATTTTCTGAATCTGTTAACAGGGTTTCTCGCCATTTTCCAGTATTCGATTTCGTCGACTTTTTGATATTTTGTTGAATCATCAGAAGTGGAATGGTGTCCCACTCGATAGGCAAGGGCCAAAAGTTAAACATCATGTCGTCCTTTATATCACATATGTATATGCTAAGATAGATTTGTCAGCTATATATTGAACACCGATGTATATGCTTATGTATGTATTTCTAAAAGTTTGGTTTTCATCCCTACAGTTTTTGTAAAACTTCAATTGTGTTCCAATTTGATTTAATAAAAAAATGTGCTCCCATTGAATGATAACAAACTACATCTATCTCTCAATTTAATATCAAAATTATCTCTTTTTTTTCATTATTTATATTGATTTCCGCTTAGAAAATTTCTGACTCTATCACTAACGTCATATATTTTATAAGAAAAGAAGAATATGAATAATTAAAGTGCACCTCAACTAGTATAGGTCTCTGTTCAGTTATGGCCATTTCACGAGCTCTGCAAATTGCGGTGTAAACAGGAAGAGCATCGTTGCCATCTACGCGAATACTTCTGATTCCATAAGCTTGGCCTTTAACCACAATGCCATCTCCTGCCAAAGGTTAAGCGAATATTACATGAGATATAGAAATTATGAGGTTCATAAGTGGTAACACAAGTTCTTTATAGAAAGCGTAGTACTTCGAAATTGTTCTTCTACCATCCATTGTTGCGGCAAATGAAAAGCAATGGGACTTCCATAACTGCTTCAAAATTTAAGCTAGCATGACGATCCCCCTGAAACGCCATTATTTAGGTTTCAAATTTGCTCGGACAATTGTCGGGGCATATGCATTCATGATGTTCATTTTAAGAGAATGGTTGGTGCATGCACTCACCTCGCTGCTGCCTCCATCCCCAAAGAGAGTGACAGCACATGCGTCCTTTTTGTCCATTTTAAGAGAGTAAGCTACCCCCACCGCTTGAGGGAGTTGTGTACCGAAAAACCACACACCATATTCAAGTTTAGAAGAATTCATTGATAGAGTATAGAAAAAATACCTATCGATACGTTGCACTTCTGAACTGTATCAAACCTTTATCAAGTAACCATTAAATCTGCATACTTAAAAGAACTAAAGGGTTCAGAAACGTGCAATAACATTAAGGATTGATTATGGCACGTCTCTTCCACAGAATTCTCGTCAAATTTGTAGAAGGAACCGGTCGATGTTTTGAAAGAGAAAATTAAAAGTGCGCAATAATGGTAAAGAATACTCGTCGGGTGTGAAATTAATTAAACATCTTACGAAAGAGGTGATGATACGGTGAAGTAATTGTGCTTGTTAGAACCATAATGGATTGGCATCTGTCTTCCTTTCCCAAAATCATATTTGTTTCCAAAGCATTGGTTCGCGAACTCTTGTAATGTGAATCCTCTCCACAATAGCAATCCAGCCTCCCTATACTGCAGGCATATTATGTTTCCTATGTTTAGTTTTTTTTTTTTTTCCTTTTTGATTGCTAAATGAAGTACCTTAATTTCCAATTATAAGTTCTAGTTACTCTAAACTTTTACTTCATGTTTGGTATACACGGTTCCCACAACAAACTCAGTTATAAACAGTATAAAACTTTCACATACTACAATAATAATAAAAAAAATTGCTACAGTATAAAGCTCTCGCATGCTACAGTAAAAGTGGTTTAACCAACGGTTCCCACCACCTTTCAAACACTAAATTAGGTGAATACATAATTGGATATATCTGTCTCACATGTCCACTTATTTATATCGTCTTTCGTATCCTCTACTAATATCATGCCACATCAATCAAAATATTTATACTAGCATGAATTTTAATTGATGTAACGTGATCTTTTATTTAACGTGATATGATATTATTAGAGTAACATGAAAAGGAATAACAACAGAGAGCACATGAGCCAAATCCTGATTGGACATGGAAATTTATAATTAGGACAAATTCTACATTATAATTATTGTTTCTTACTTGAGGGAGAATAATATCATCGGAAGTAAGAGCAGCAGCTGATCCAATGTTGGTTGCTTCCTCCCCCATTGTGTTGATGCAAAACAAAATTCTTCTCTGCCTCTGCGCCTCATACAACATGGTGTCCATCACTTGAAGTCTTACCATGTCGCTGTACATTTTCACTGCTAATTACTTACTCGCCTATAATATTTAGATGTGACATTCAAATAGCAAATTTAATACAATGCAAGTACTAAAAGCAAGGTTTCTTTGGTCAACTTGTGTACCTGTTCAACACTGCTGTGAATGATTGGCTCTCCGCGTCGTCAAGAACTCTATAACAAGCAACCCTTTCCTCGGCAGACTCGGAAATAAATTTCATTTCGGATGTAAATGTCACCCTTCCTCCGGGAAAATCCAAGCCCTGAAACATGACAAAGGCATACATAAATTATTTTACATTTCTTAATAATAATTTTCTTATTAAAAAAAAACACTACTGATGTATCTTAATGTAAGTTTGAAGATATTCAACTAGGTAAATTTTCTTGTTATAGTTTATATCTATTAATTTAAACAGACTGAATCAGAGTTTCTCTCAACTAATTCACTAATTGATGATTATATGAGTCTTAATTTGAGAATGTATAACAAAGAATTTCCTTAAAAAAATTTGTTGCCAAAGAAACCAGAAAGCCATGAAAAGGCTGAAGAAATTTTGGTATGACCAAAGACTTAGAATTAGGGTGATCAGGCGGGTTACATAAATAAAGAAAACATCAATGTGAATGTGCGGGTATATATTTTTGTTATAGAGTGTTTGGGAGAATAGTTGAAACTATATAATTGAAATTACACACTATAGCATATAAAAACTTTATACTATAGCAAATTTTAGCTTTACACTATAACAAATGAGAGCTTTATACTGTTACGGTTAAAACTATGAAACCTCTCTTTCAAAATTTCTATATAATTCCTTTGTTTGTTTCTTTAGGTTCTTCATGAAATTTACGCGCTTGACTTGTAATAATTTGGGCTCAATTTTATGTACATGATCTGGCATTGGCTTGTTCGTCTCGTACCTCGGTGTCTTGGCATTATAATAAGAAGGCAAAAATGATGTTGAGATTTTTTTTATGTTGCTATTATTATTATTTTTTGGCATTGGTGGTAGTTAGGAAAGGTTTATTTTGCTTTTCATTTAATTGAGATTATGATTATATACACTCACACACACACATATTACGTACTATACACAGAGGATTTGTACAGTCAATTTTATTATATATTTTCTCATTTAATAATTAATTCTGAGCTCTCCTAATCTGCGTGTACGTGCTTCTAGTGTAGACCACAGCCTATTAATACTGCTCAAAGCATTTTTAAAATTACAACAAAAAGCACTTAGGGAAATAATATATTAATCGGATAAATTGAGCTATTTATTTACTGACTACCTATTGAATATAAGTTAATTTTTAAAATGGCTGTCAACTATTATTTAGGTGCTCGGGCCCTGTTGTAATTTTTGGGTTTTATATATTTACTTTGCGTTTTCTTCTTCTTTTTATTAAAAATATTGGGGGGAAGCTTGACCTGCGATGACGTTTCTAGTTTAAATATAGTGGTTTTCTCTCATTCTAGTTGCTGTCTTATTTTTATTTAAAAATAAATAAATAAGGCAGCGAAAATTCAGCCACACACTAATTTCCGGGTTATATATCTAAAAAGACTAAGAGCAAAATGCGATAAGGAAACAAGAAACTAAAATACCACATAGAGTATCAATAACATTAAAAAAAAAGAATACAAAGAGATCTGAAAACAGCATACCTCGTTATCAACGTCTTCATTAACGTAATACTGAGAATGTAGTTGTGTGGATTTGAAACGGCAAAACCTTAAATATTTTTTGTTTGATTTTCCACCGGACAAGTAGTAGAAGTCATGATCATCATGATTAAGTGGTCTTAGAATACCACTTCGTCTCAACCAAGAGCGTGCCATGAGAGAATACAAAATACCACTTCTTCTCATAGCCATGGTAACGCAAAGAAAAAAGAAAGAAGACCAAAAAAAAAAAAAAGAGAAAAACAGTTTCAAAAAAAATGTAATACCAACGTATATATAAGTCAAAAATATTCTTGGTGTACTTGTTTTATATTTATATGTGTAAGTTTGGAAAGTAGCCAGCTAGTCACGAGAAAAAGGTAATCAAATGGCAGTTGCTATAGATAGTACAGGGAAAAGGCCACATGGAAAACACACGTTGTTGGTGGTTTTGGAATTATGTGCACGATATGTATGGCTTGACATGGGATCTAGGATAAGGTCCTATCACTATCCGCTCAGATATCCTTAAGGATATTATTGTCCTTACCATGCAATATTACGTTACAAATTACAAACTTTAATTCTACTCAGAACAAACAAAAATGTATGAAGAAAAAAATAAACAAAAAAACAAACACATAAAATTTATAATAGTTTACTATTAATATGAGAGTTATGTCCACTTTTAACCGTTGTAGAAAATTCACTATGATAAAGAATAAGTTTACAAAAAAAAATTATACACCACTTAACTTTTTATGTTTTTCTCTAACTTATCTAATTACTTAAAACTGACGCCCCCTTTTTATAAATAGAAAACAAAGCTAGGGCAACCGAATTTTACACGTAGGAAATTTTCAGACTACCCTTAATGAAATCAGGAGAATAATTTATCAAGACATTAAATTAGACTCCACAATTATGCCCAAAAATCAAGTTTTGATTTTTGAAACAAAATTAATTGAAATATCAAAATGGGTTTAAACAAGGATAGTTAAGATCATGGTTCATATAAATACAAGCACCTCAAGGTCACGGAGGTATAGTTACTAGAAATGAAGATTAGAAGACAACAAAGAAAGAAAGTAGAAAAAATCAAAATCAAGATAATCTTTAAATAGTTAATTAGACTTCTATGTTCTTTTCTTGTCGTTTTATTTCCTTCCTAATTTGGGATCCATTTGGTCATTCTTCGTAGATATAAGCTTGGAATATTTCATCTCCCTTGCTAGCTGACAATATTTGATATCACGTGGGTTTCTATAAGCCTGGTTGGCCTGAATCTGAATTCTTTGAAAGCTTAACATTGGTCACGTAGCCATGTAAGACATTTTGGAAATATTCATTAATTTTGTAATTAACACCCTACACCCAAGCTTTAATTTTTCAGTTCATACAATCATACGTTCATGAAATGTGCTTGAATATAATAAACAACTAATTTCTCCCATATATAGTTCTCTTTTGTATGTGTATAATCTTGCTGATAATATATACCTGTTTTATATGAAGTAAACAAACTCTATGAACTACATTGTAATAAATCATTTTTGGTTATAGCGTATAGAACAAAAAACCTTATGATGCAAGAGCATACTTAAACCTTGGATAGACCAACATCTTGTGGGCTCGAAAAATGCTTGAACCTACCTGTTAGGTGTGCCTATCAATTCGTAAAGGACTCTTGAAGCGAGACTTAAATGTGTAGTATTTAGGGTGGATTCCCAAGTCTAATCTTCAGTCGTATTTATAGAAAAAAAAAAAAACAGAGGATATATATATATATATATACACACACATATATTTCATGTCACACAACGCACTCTTTTCCGATTGGCATGCACGTAATTTTGCAAAGGAGATGAAATTGAGCTCCACCAGATAAATTTCTAGCTCTTTAAAAATGAATGTTGTCTCTTTAGTAGGCTTTTCTAATTGATACATTAACGAACATGTCGATACCAATTTTCATCCGCCTAAAATCATTCAATTGTGGCACTCCAAGCCTCTTGATACAAGAACTCACAAAACAAATAACCTTACCCAAAAAAATCTGAGTGGACCAAACTTATCACCACTATAGCATACGATACAAATAAATATTTTTTATATATATTATTCATTATGAAAATATTAAAATTAAAAAATAGAGGGAAAAAACAATCAAATTCTACCTAAGACATAAATTCCTAAAGATCTCCTGCCCCCCTGCGAAGCATCTTTTACTTTGGGACGAGGGGAGAAGAGAATTTAATTAAAAAGCATCTATTGATTATTTGGCTTAGTTGAAGTGGGGAAATTAATGATACAAAAAGTACTTTGTGGTGCCAATAAAAAAAAAGGACTGCGTGGTGTGTTATTTATCTCATTATATTATTAATTAAGGCGATTATTGTATTAAACAATTTGTCAAACAATACAACTTGTAAACACGTACCAAATAAAACTAATGGTGAGTTGTGTACTTCTTCAGTTAATGTAATTATTAAGAAGCATCTATGGTGTCAACGACCATTGAGTTAAACACCACAGGACAAGCGTCATGGAACAAGGTGAAATTGTGGTTGAGTTTGAGAAGGCGAGGATTTCAATCCGTGTTAAAAACAAAATATATGATTTTTAATCACCGGATGGGAGAAAATGCAATGGGTGAGAGGAAAAGATATGATAATATTAAATAAGATAGTCTAAAATGATTGAATTTTAATGTATACGAAAAGATAGGATTAAATTTTAGTAATTTAATCCTACAGCATTTTAAAGGATTAGGTGAAGAAAATGCAATCCGTTAATTCAAGAATAAAACGACTATTTTGAAATTTTTTTTTTTTTTTTCCTCTCATAATCTAAAAGAATCTATTATGACCTGCCAGTGTAGCCAGAGTGGTAATAGAGGGTTTAGAAAGATAAGATCTCTAGCAAGTAAAATTGATCAGAAAAGCTGACTTTTTCCATGAACACGAATTTTGAACAAATACATGTGTATAAATGTAAGTAAATAATTGGTAAGAACTTAATATAGCTTTCATGTATTCTCTTCTACTCTCTTTCCTCTACTATTTTTAAGTAATTCAAACATGACCTTCAGTCTTCATTTCCCAAAACAGCAATTTCAAAGCCATGTAAATGTCTTCGCCTTGATGATGCAACAATTGGTCTGCCTCAAAACCATAGACTTGGTTCCCTACCCCAATCCAACTACATTCAACCATGTCAATATTCACACGTCTACGTTTCATGGCCAGCTTGACTCGAATCACGCTTTCCCATCTGCCTCTCATTTCGTATGCCTTAGCCAACACCAAATAAGGCAGAGATGACTTTGGCTCCAACTCCATCATCCTTTCCGCAATGCTTTCAGCCAGCTTCAAGTCTCCATGAATGGCACAACCATGAAGAACCGATTTCCATATCACAAGACTCGGTTCATATGGCATTGCTGCTATAATGTCCATTGCCTCTTTGAGCTGTCCTACTTGGCTCAACAAATCAACAATACAAACATAATGCTCATCCTCCGGTAAAATTCCATATTCCTTCTCCATAGATAAGAGTATTCTCATTCCCTCGTCCACGAGATTTCCATAGTTACAAGCTAACAAAACCGCTTTTAGCGTTACATGATCTGGCTGCAGACCTTGTTCGAGTATTTCCTTAAAAATGGCTAGTGCCTTAAACACGCAACCATTGAAGGTCAACCCCAATATTATGGTATTCCAAGACACCAAATCTTTTTCAACTAAATTGGCAAAGATTTTCAAAGCATAGTCAATCATTCCAGCACTAGAATACATTTGCACAAGTGAGCTAGCAACAATTGAATCCGACTCCATACCTGTTCTAACAATCAAAGAATGGACTTGACTCCCCTGATGTGGTGGAAGACAACCCGATAAACAGCTCAGAACACTGCTGAATGTGAATCCAGTAGGCCTGAGGTTTTCTCTCGACATCAGCATGAAAATTTGCAATGCATTCTCCTCAAGACCATGCCATGCATAACTCGAAATCATGGAATTGCAGACAGCTGAATCCCATTGGTTTAATTTGCTAAAGAGCCGCTCTGCATCCTCCAGTCTGTTGCATTTGGAAAGCAGATCAATAGTGGCACTCGAAACAATTGTATTAGAAAAAAATCCCACCTTGAAGCAGAAAGCAAACATTTGCTTACCCTTTTCCAAATCTCTCATGTCACAGCAAACACCTATCACTGTTGATATCGTAAACTGATCAGGTAAATGCTCAGTTTCCCTCATCAAACAGAACTGATCTAATGCCAGCTTTCCATATCCTGATCTATAACAAACCCAAATCAAAGAGTTCCAAGAGATAGTATCCACCTTCACCATGGTTAAAAACACACCAAAAGCATAGTCAACAAGACCGAGTTTTCCATACATTAAAATCAGTGAATTCCCAACCACAACATTCGATAAGCTTACTCCACCACTTCGAATCAACCTACCATGTATTTGCTTGCCATGACTAGCAGACGAAACGAGTGAGATCAAAATTGAGAATGTGTACTGATTCGGCCTCACGCCGACATTTTGCATATTGAAGTAAAGCTCCAGTGCACTATCAACAAGGCCGTACGAAGAATACCCCGACATCATTGAATTCCAACTGACGACATCTCTCACGGGCATTTCGTCGAACAACGTCCTTGCCTTGCGAAGACAGCCTTGCCCTAACAAACCCTTCAAGCATATATTCCAGGACACACAGTTCTTGTCAGTAATATCATCAAACACCTTTAGTACATCGTCAACAGTGCCAAATTTGGAGTAGAGATCGAGACAGCGATTACCCAGAAAAGTATGGGTGTTAAAACCGACTTTTGTCAAGTGGGCATGAATGGATTTGAAAAAATTTAAGGACTTGAGGAAAGAACAACGGTCTAAGAGGTAAGAGTAGTAGGAGAGAGAGCCACTGACTTGCTTGAGAATTGGGTGCATACATAAGCTCTGGTTTCTTGGGCAACAAGCTCATTTGCCTCGACCAAATTACCGGCGCGTAAGTAAGCTAACCGGTAATGTCTACCACCGCCCCCCAAAAAGAGACACACACACAAAATAACTAAACTATAAAAAATAAAAATGGTTTTGTTGGTTTTTAGATTCCCCATTTGAGAAAATTATCCTTATATGTAACTTTCATGAATTATTGTAAACCTTGACCAAATTTAATAATTAAAAATATCTTTAAATTAATATGCAAATTTTGAATTTTTATACTTTAGTATAAATCTTCAGGGTTAATAACATACTTAGCTAGTATATATACAAGCCAATAGCCAAGGTGGATACGGAATGCTGACCAATAACCACAATGGATATTGGACACCGGTCAATAACCACGGCCAATATTGGACACTAACCTACATTTTGAGGGTATATTTGATATTTTAAAAATAATGTGATGACGTACTCGTAGCATTTCTATAAACATTTTCGAGAAAATTATACCATACGTCTCCTTAATAAATTAGTCCTTATGCCGCTTTCTTAGGTCTAGTATTGGCTTTTATCTTTTTTTTTTTTTAATTGTTAGTTTTGTAGCACTTGGGTTGGGCATAAAGTCCAATTAACCCTCAACACTCACAAACAAATCCAAAGCTTGTGAACTATTTTCATTGCTAAGTCCAAATCTCGTATCTCTTCTTTTTCTCTCTCTTTCTCTTTCCAGAAGCTAAACATTTTGTGATCTCTATTTTATCACTTATAGATTAGAGTTCATCAGTGATAGAATCGAGTTTATGAGTGATAGACTTGGGTCAATTTTGAGTTTTTATTATGAGTTAATGAGACAAATAGCCCTTTTTTTTATTTATAGAGCTAAAATATGTCTCTGATTTATCAATATTCTTTATATGTCCCAATGCATATGTATAAAGACATTAATGACCTTAATAATAATATTGTTAGTTTTAATTTATTTTTAGAATAATAATATATATATATATATATAATTTCAAACGGATTATGATATCATTATAATTTAAAAAAAAAGCCCCAGAATTAGGGTGTTTGTTATTTAAATTTAAAATGATATTCAAAATAACGATTTTAAAATTTTCTAAGCTAAAAGGTGGATTTTTTGACAACAAATTAGAATTACGATTTTAATGACAAATTGGAATTAGGATTTTATAATTAAATTAATAATATAGTATTTATTAAGGATTTTGTATGTCTTACATATTATATAATTGATATATCATTAAGTTAATGATACGTAATGATAATGATTCATAATGACGTTCATGTTTTGAGACTCTAAGTGAAAATGATATTTCCTTTTTTTAGTGATATGTAATTAAATTAATGATATAGTATTTATTAAGTTTTTTGTGTGTCTTATAGGCTGTATAATCGATATATCATTAAGTTAATTATACGTAATGATAGTGATATTTGATTATATTAATTTGTTTAGATTTCAAATGATAATATATTCTATTTAGGTTGTGCTCATATTATGGATTGGTAATAAAGACAATATTACATTAAGTTAATGATATTCATTTTTATTGCTTCTCATATTTTTTTGAAATTATATTGTAAGCAATTTAATGACGTGAGTGATTTTTTTTTTTTTTTTTGTTTAAGTTATATTGCAATTAGTCAAGTGTATTTGTATTTCTCTAATATTAATTTTTTTACGACTCAACTATAAGAAAAATAAGTAGATCTGTAAAAAAATAAAAGTCTACTTAGAGGATATTTTTAAATTTTTCATAAATGTAATTCAAAAATAAGACATATAAGTAATATTTATAAATAAAGACAGATTTTAATTCATTCTTTAAAAAAAAAAAAAAGTCATCCTGTAATGTTTTACTATATTATTTAAAAGCTGTTTTCATCCTTCTCACTTTGTGCAATTGGAAACGGGGCCTGACCCAATTCTCTGGTGACTTGACAACCAAAAGTGGATCTCAGCTTTGTTAAAGAAGAGACCACTTCAAACTCAGCCCAAGAATACGACGGCTCCAATTTTCGTGCCCTCATGTTTTTTGCCTTCTTGTTCTAGTAGATAGAGAGGTACGTTGATGACTGAGCCAATAAATAAATAGTAATAATAAAAATAAATAATATATACACACACACACACACCATAACTTTCCAACTGTGTTACATATGAGTCTTGAATTATATAATATATATATATATATATACCTGGCAACAGTGTTGAAGTTAATTCTTGATCAAGAAGGACACAAAAAAAAGGAAAGAAACGAATGACACAGAAAGCAAAATAAAACGAAACTTCTATCCAATAGATATGTCAATGCACGTGTGCAACATCATATTATATAACTAATTGATTCACATTAACAGGGAAATAAATTGATGGTTTAACTCAATAGCAGATGCTCGTAGGAATATAGGGGAGAATTCTCTTTGTTTTATTTCAAATAAAAATAATAATAATAATAATCCAGTAATAGCTTTCTCCCAAAAGTGATATTTGAATTTTCAAAATTCTACACACCAATTTTTAGAATAGAGGGCGGTATATTCAGATATAATTACAAAAGATGGAATATGAAATATTCGCATATCTCATTTATCGTGGTGAGACTCACTTAACTTGTTAAGAAGATCAAATAGTCTTAGAGTTTAGCAATACAATTATTCCAATAAACACGAACCAATAAAAAAAAAGAAGAAGACTTGTTTTAGGAAAATCAATTACATCTTATCTTACGTTATCATGGCTTTCATTACAAATAAAACATTTTATTGATATCGACTCGACCACCCAAAAATCCCTTCTAGAATCATAAGTTTCTGGCCGCAACTAATAGAATACATTTTAGTCTATTAATTTGTCCGTTGCCAAGTAGTTCACGCTCAAACAGCACATCATGGAGGCTGTTTTCCTTTGACATTTTTTTTCCTCCATTATGTTGATTGGTCCTCAAAAACATTGCACGAAAATTATTTTATACTATAAGCCGATTATTTATCATAGTAGATTTTCTTAATCATTTCTAGAAGATATTTTTTTATTTAGAAAGATAATAGAGATTGCTTTGCCCCTTGTATTTTCTCCAATATCTTTATTTGTGTTGGTTTCTCCAACTCCGTTTCTAGTATTATTATTATTATTTTGCTCAAATTACTAATATTATTAATTAATTGTGCGTGATGAGCAAGTCATTCTAAAGCTTCTAGATACATAGGGTTAATTGTATTGTTTTGTTTTCCAAAAGTTTTATTTTTCAAAATGAAAAAGCTCCAATATTTCTGCTTTACTAAGAATAAAAGCTAAGATTAAATTTTTATCTTCTCAAAATTATTGCGAAAAGCGCTAATCACTCTTTGAGCTTTTACTGAACATGCTGCTTTTTGAAAGTAGCTTTTCAAAATAGCAAATTTCAAAATCACCTTGCCAAAAATAGATTTACTTGTTTGCTAGTGTTATAATTTCACTTTTAAAAATTGAAATTAATATTATCAAACTGACCCATAAAAACAAATTAATATGAGCATAAAGCATTATTAGAGCAATGAGACAGTTAAGCTAGACAGCGAAATGTTGGTAAATGCAATAATCAATTATTATTTTGGATTGTACTTTTATTTCTTTATTTTTCTTTATTTTTCCTTTGGGTAAGGTGAAAGCAAAAACATGTAACCACTAATGGGTTCCATTCTTTAAAAAGACACCAAGATGTTGATGCCTTTGCCTTTGTAGACTCTTTTTTTTTTTTTTTTTTTCCTTTGGAACAGAAAAAGTAAAAAGAAAATAAATAAGTGCAAACTGTTGTAATTACCCATGTGGCCCCATCGTGTCTATTTAGCTGTCCATTATCTTTTATGAGAGTTAGATCACAAGTCCAATGTGCTTAGATCTCACTTCTCGGCTCACAAGATTTAAGTCTTAATAATCAAAATTGGGTCATTTTTGTAGTTATAAATGTGCCAAAAGTGGTTTATTAGATCCTTATTTAAAGTTCAAATCACAATGATTAATGAAAGTTTGGTTTCATCGTCCAACCTTAGTTTTGATAAAACCAGATAGAGCTTGACTGTCTTAGCTATCATCTGTTTTGCTTTTTACAAGAACAAGCTAAAAAGGCTTAAAATTTGTCTTCAAAACAAAGAAACAATTATGTTCCAAAGATTGAGGTTTCTTAGCAAAGACGGAAACTCAATTGAAAGGACACATCATACAGGACGATAAAGGATCTGCTCTGTGAATCCATGATGTTTTTGTCGAAGACGAGGCTAAATCATTGAAGAGAAATGGTACTGCTCCTTTGAATGGTTTTTGTTAATAATTTTAAAAGGGAAAAAAAACATGTGGTATGATATTAAAACACTTGCGAATAAAACACAAATTCTGAATCTTGAGAGTTCACTTAATTTTATTTAAATCTTTATTTTTAGATTAATATTATTTTGATGTCATATGTATGTATGTATGTATGTATGTATAAATAAATAAATAAATAAAGTAGCTAAAAATCACAATCACTTTTGAAACAAAAGAGATGCAAAGGTAATGGAGGTCAAGACAGGTGGTTCATAAAATAAGAGAAAGCGTGTAAAGCCTATCTAAGCTTAACAATATTAAACACGGCATTTTGCTAAGGCCCTTGATGATTTATACATCTAAAAGCCCTAAATAAAGGAAATTGCCTTGCATCAGACAATATAATTACAGAGCACCATGCATGAGCAAGCTTCTTCTTCTTCTTCTTTTTTTTTTTTTTTTTTTCTTTTTTAGTACTTGCCTCATGAGTTTAGCAAAGAAATAAAATACTAGAAAAATGCAAGTGGCATGACAATTATTGGCTCCCAATCAGATATTAGATAGATAATACCTCATGTGTGCAGAAAGTCAAAAACTTTAAATAAATATATAAATAAAATAAATACAAATAAAATAAAGCGGTAGAGGGGTCACCAGCATTCAGCAGAGTCTTTTGCGGTCCCAGCGGCAAAAATCACATAAAGAGATTTTTACCTTAAAAGACCGAAAAAAAAAAAAAAGAGAGAGAGAAAAATTAGGAAGAGTGGTGTTCCCACATAAACCCAAACTCCATCTAGAACTTCTTGACTTTGATGAGAGATGATGCATGATGAAATGAACCCTCTCCTTCCCATCCATTAATATAATTATTTTTATTTTCCTTATTGAAAAGGGTCGGTGAGGATATCGCCTGACCAACAGCCTCATCTCACGCCAATCCCAATCCCAATCCCAACCCCAACCTCAAACTCTTCTTCTCATATTCTCCCACCTCAAAAATTTTCCCGGAAAATCAAGAACACACAAACAAACAGAAAAAACAAAAAAAAGGAAAAAAAATGCTTGATCCTGGCTTAGATTCACCACAGCAAGAACACCCTTTTCTTTTCCATAACAGCAACACTAGACATGAAAATTGTAATAGGAACAGAGCTCAAAACCGCTACAACGACGGTTACGATCAAGATCATGATCAGAACTACTACTACAGTAACTCCTCTGGAGTTTCCTCCCCACCTCTCTGGAGAACAAGTCCTAGCCGTACGCAGCAACAACAGCAGAAGCAGAATTACCGGAGCCTGTCGCCGGCGTCGAGAACGCAAGCGATAGCGAGAGGACAGAAGGAATTGATGGATATGGTGAGGAACATGCCAGAGTCGTGCTACGAGCTTTCCTTAAAAGATCTGGTGGAAGTTCATCGCCATCCCATGCCGGGAACCAATATCAACAACATTAATACTAGCCTCAGTGTGTTGGATCAGAGATCGGATAGTAAGAAGAGGAGTGACGATACTTATCCCATGATGATTAGAAGGAAGAGGAGCGGGAGACAAGTAGAAGAAAAGGGGTCGTCGTCGGGTTTTCTTCTGAAGATGGTGTTTCCGGTGTCATTAGGATCGAAGACGAAGACGAAGACGACGATGAAGAAGAAAGTAGTGGTGGTGAAGAACAAGAGTGAGCAACTAGCCAACAATGACAATAGTAATATGAGTGCAAAGGTGTCTCCAAAGCCTTCGAATTTGGTATCTGAAAATGGAGGATCTTCTAGTAATAACAATAGTACAACAGGTGTGGATAAAGAGTGGTGGAAGAAGAGGATGTATGGAGAAAGAGAAGGCAGTAGTGGTAGCGATCGGTATTCGAGTAATAGTGGGAGCATGAAGAGCACTACTTCTGGTGGCAGCAGAAGCAGCAGTCTCAGCAGCAGCGGCAGCAGTAGCATCAGGTAATACTATTATTCATCTTCCTAATTCTGATTTTGGAACTAATTTTTCTTCTTTAAATTTGGTTTGGTTAATCCTGTTTCACGGTTTAATGTTGAGTTGTCAAGGTTTGATTGATGTGATTTAATGGTTAAAAACTAAAGTTGTCAAGGCATAAAACCATATTTCATTTTTTAAAAAATCAATTATTTTACTATTTAAAATTATTGAAATTCTTAATTCGTAGGTCTGTTTGTGGTGATAAATTTTAAGTTCATCTTGTTGTCAATTAGATCTGAGGTTAGGATGTTATTGTTAGTTAGGGGATTTTTGATATAGAAAACAGAGAAAATCTTGTCATATGTGTGTGTGTATAGATCTCCTAGTGCTACCACAATTTGAAACATAAATCCTCTGTTGTTGGGAGCTCAAATTTCAAGCATATGATGTTGTTCGTGGATGTTTAGTCAAACGTGTTTTAATGGAGATTATAGACACAGAATGGTGGAAAGAGAAAGCAGGAAAAATATGAGCTGTAAAATTGGTCAAAAGTGGCGTGTAAAGGTACAAAAAAAAGAAAATAAATATTGATATGTCCATGTGAAATCTCGTGACAGTGGTCGGTAAACTTTCAAAGTCCAGTACTTTTGTTTGTCTTACAAAAGCAACAAAAATGTGTTTGTGGAAATTGTGGAATTATTAGAAATTACTTGGGAATTTACACGAGGCTTATTAATTTAGAATCAAAGTCAAGTTCTGGATGATAATCACAAATTGATGGCATGTTATATCGTAGTATATATGTATTGTCTTAAGTTCTAATAATTCCTTTGTGGGTTTAATGTAAATGCAGGCAAGTGAGTGGTCGTCGTGGCCCTGGCCGTGGCGGTTGCTGGTGGTTTATCATAGGCAAAAAGAAAAGCAAAGAGGAGTAATGATTGAGGTGCTTTCAATAAATTTGAACTTTGAAGGATATTATATTGGTGTATAAATATGTATCCCATCCTTCTAAAAGCGCTTGCTTTATATTATCTATGGCAAAATATTGCGGAAAACTTGTACCATGTCTTGTGTATATTCTCGGCAAGAAGTTTTCCCACTTAGAAAAGAAGGGGTTATCTTCTTCTTCTTCTTTTGGTTATTTTCAATTCATATCCCGAATAGTCGAGTCTTTATTTGTTGAGAGGTATGATTTAAACATCTGAGTTTTGCTTAAGTGTCTGCTATTAGTGAGTGTTAAATAGTATGAATTAGAAAGTGCTGCCACAAGTTATAACCGGGATCCGTTGAAGTGGTTGAAAAACTTTCTGTCGAAAAAAAGATTATAAATTTGTGAGGCTATATTGCAAACATTATAATTACTACTTGATTGAAATGGTGAAAGGCCAAGTGGGAGATAGTGAGATTTAATGAGATGATTAAAATGGTGGTCCTCAAAACTTGAATGAGTTATAGAGATTTGTCGCTTCACCAAACGGCACAAAATGGGGCACAATTGCAAACTCAAATCTCAATCACCATGATTCAAATTCAAAGTGATGGCCTGGCTTTTTGACGAGATGAGAGTTGTTTTCAAGCTAAAGCAACGTCTGGCTTTGATTTTCGTTTTTGTTTTTTTTTGTTTTTTTTTTGTTTTTTTCCCTTATGTTTTGGAGGGGAAAACTTCTACCTCTGAATTAATGTCAAACTCTCTGTGGCACAAAACAGGCTTGAAAAGTCGGTCCAATGTATTAAATTGGATGATGTCAATCATGTCTACTCTTTTTTCAAATTCTTGAGAAAGAGTTCTCCAATATTTTATTTTTATGAAAATACATGGGAAACTGCTCTTTTTTTTTTCCGGAGCATGTTTTAAGGAGGGGAATGGCAAAAAAAGAAGTATTTGAAAAGAAAAAAAAAAGAGTTACAATTTTTTTAGTCCATTTTGAGAATAATTAAGCTACCCCCATAGCTTGAGGAAGTTTTGGAGTGAAACATGAGAACATGTAAAAGCTTTGAACTCTCTATCGGTACATGGGGCATGCAATTGATTCTTTGTGCTGTCTAAGATATAATCTGTCGTTCAATGATTTTTTATTGTCCCTTTTGTCGTTTGTTGTTTTAATGTTTCCCAAAAATATTGTCGTTTTTATATCTGGCGTCGTTTCTCGAGGCTGGCTAGTTTCGGTTTTTTCTTTTTTAGATTGTAATTTGTTGCCGTTTTCTGATATAGGTCTTTTTATGATTTCACTGTCGTTTTTAGATTCTTGTCATTATCCGGATATTGTTACCGTTTTGAGTTTCTCGAGTTACGTTTGCTTAAGGTTATTATTTTACATTTTTTTCTATGTTTTCCTCATAAGTCGGTAGATAACGTTGTATTAAAACCCTACAAAAATAATTTCGTTTTGAAGTTGTTATCCTTTTCAGTTATTGTTCATCCTACATAGGAGTCGTTTTCCGATATTGATGTACCACACAAGTCCATGTCGTTTTCTGTTCAATGTTGTTTTACCGTTAATATTATCGTTGTCGTTTTTATTAGTAATTTTCGTTTTCTCCACCGCATGTTGTTTCGTCGTTTCCGTCGATTTTCTACCCGTGTTATTGTTAATGCACTCTAGTTTATTGGTTTTTGATTGATTTTAAGGTTGGGTTATCTAAATTAAAAAATAATAAAATAAAGAGACAAAATAGATTTTTAACACCCTAAATTCAGTTCAAATTTTTTTATTTAACTCATGCCCAATCCTTAAAAAAATTTTCTAGCTCCGATCTTAGGTGTAAAGTGGAGATATAATTTGATCTATTTGTCATCAACAGAATTTTGGATTATATTCAGTGGAAAACAGAAAAAGTGAATCAATAAAAACATATAATTGTAAAAACAGTAATGACTATAATCAAAGCAAAAGTGAAATCCTTAAACGATTTACAACAAAAACTTCCTGTTGCAAAATTCAAAAAAAAAAAAAAAAGAACTACTTGCTTTCAAAATTGGGGGATTTTTAAAAAGGGATTTTTGGGGGAAAAAAATTTGATGAATGGCCCCCTTTTTTTTTTGGCATCAAAAAATAGCTTTTTGGACACCAAAACAGTTCCAGTTTTTTTTTTTTTTGCCACCATATTTAAGTTCCTCTCTCCTATACAGTCCTTTTTCTCTTTTCTGTGAAAAAAACTGGGACAGTTTCGATGTTCAGAAAAAGCTTCTTTTTAAATTCTAAAAAAAAAGAGGCCATTTTCTTAATTTCAATTTTTTTTGGCTTTTTTTTGAATTAACCCTTCAAAATTAAGTAAACAAAAAATCGAGGTAAAATGGTTATAATTTTTTTTTTAAAAGAGAAATAAAAATAATAGGTAAGATATATATAAACCACTGTCAAGAAAATACTCACGTCCAAATTAATTTTCCATCTAATTACGATACATATGTTTCATAAAGCTCAAACTCTCATTTACTTCCTCGTCGTCATAACGCAGACAGAAAAGTGGAGAAGAAGCGAAAATAAACGCGGTGTCGTTTTCCAGATTTACAATTGTGTGTTTTTTTGCGGGGGATTTACATTTCGTTTTAGTTAGTTTGTAGTTTTTCAATTATTCTGTTTTTTTAACCCCAAATTTGGTGCAAACATTTGATTTTACTATTAAATCAACTCACTGAAGGGCATATCCATGTTTCCCTTAGGGTTTTGATAGATTTGGATGGAAAGCCTTTAATTGCAAACATTTTCAAAGTTTAGGGATTATTTTGTCAAAATAAAAAAAAAGGAAAAGTGTCATCAGCTAAAGAGTTAAGGGAACACAGGTACAAATTATTCTATAAGAAAATATTGAAAACCTTTTTAGTCTCAAATCAAACTGTCCAAACTAAATTGTCTAAACCACTTAATAGTGATTTAGTTTGATTTGGTTTTTATCAACAATATCAAATTGCCCAAACCATGTAAAAATAAATTTTTTTTTACCGTTCACAAAAACCCCTACTAATATACAAATTTTTTTTCAAGGGTTTTTAGCCCTTTTGCTCTACATTTTTATTGGTATTTTATATATATATATATATATATATATATTTTTTTTTTCTTTATGCTTTTTCCCCTTGCCGATTCAGTCCCTAAATTTTCAAAAGAGTAGCTAAGTCTAATGGATTAATGAGAGTTAAATTTCGGGGAATTCCAAACTAATTTAAGCTTCGAATTGAAAATGAAATGTGAGTTAAAATCAAATTTTTTTATTATTACTATATAAAGCTCTCACATACTGTAGTGTCAAGAAAAATTGTGCTATGATGTAAAGATGTCATATGCTACAATATTTTCAACTAAAATTAGTTCAAACCATTAGTTCGAACCAAAGCTCTTAAATATCCTTTTAGGGTCCTGTGAGAAGTTCAAGTGACAGGTCTTGCGAAAAAAAGTTGACTCTTTTAAAAATTTAAAACCCTGTTAAAGTGTTAAGAGGCCCTTTTAATACCCTGTTAAGTAATAGAATTTTTTTTGTGCCTAATAAAGTCATTTATGTTTGGTACGTGGGTTCAAAATAACGTGGTTTAAATAATTGGATAGTTAAAATAGTTTAAACTGAGGTGAGAAGTTCGCACAACTAATTTTATGTGTTTAAAAATTCAAAACCATTTCAGCTAGTTAATTTAAACCATCCTCGGGAGCTCAAACAGACGAGTGATTAGGACTTTGGGGAACATCGGTGCCAATCGGTCTAATTAGGCGTCAAGCAGTCACAACAAGTCTATTTATAATTAAACGTCTGGTGGCTATGGCATACGCGGAATCGGACGAAGAATAATAAATACGACAAAACAAGTCTGTTGAATATGTCTGCTTACATCTTTCTAATGACAACGAGATTTATATTTTGGAAGTGACCTCGGGGCATCTGGGTCAACTTGATCATCAGTTTATTATGGTTTTTTAAATGTTTAAACTTGATGTAGATATTGTAAAAGTTCGTCTTTTTCAGGTAAGATGCATTAAAATCTTGCCTTTTCGCTTTCGTGGTTAAAAAGATTAAAAAAAAGTACGTCATGAGCTATATATATTATCTAACAGCATGACTTTCATGCATGGGAAGTTTGTGTCGTTTTTCCTATCATGTGTAATATGATTGATTTTTCTTCAAGATCTACACAATAAAAATATTAATATAATTCCAGTGTACAATGTTGTTTATGTTTTTTCACAAATGAATAAGTAGTTAAGTTAATTAAAGTCAATTGTTACATGTCTGTTTTATCTAATTATTCTTTCTCTTTCGCTCATAATATGTTCGACGTTATTATTATTTTTTTTTATAATAACCATACATATTACTCCACTTAAGTCCTTATTAGAATAATATTATTCTCAAATGCCTATACTCTTAAAAATTTATTTCTATGTTAATCAATATAGGAAACGTATTGAAGAAAAAAGTTAATAATTTATTTAAAAAATGTTTGGGAGCATCCTGT